>JAGSMR010000281.1:50000-65905 GCA_029286605.1 Sericinus montela | reverse complement strand
TAACTCAAGTTATTTAGTCTGTTAGAAATATCACTCTCGAGCGAAGTACTTTTACTCTCCATTGCCTTTAAATCGATTTGACTTTGTATAATTTCATCTAATTTCTGTGTGCTTGGGTGCTTTATTTTAGATAAAAGCCATTTATTGAATCCTCTTAACGAACATTCTTCATACACAATGTAGTTTTCATTTATATATCTATACACTCTCGTGTTATAATCTTCCGGTTTTGTTTTGTTTAAAATAAAATTTCACCTCCCTAGAGCCCACTAATAGTCCAGAGTACCTGTCGCTCCATTTCGCATCATAAAAGAACGTATCCTCATCATACGTATACGGGACGTCGCTTAGGTCAATCCTAACCTAACCTAACCTAACTCTAACCTAACCTAACCTAACCTAACTCTAACCTAACCTAACCTAACTCTAACCTAACCTAACTCTAACCTAACCTAACCTAACCTAACTCAACCTAACCTAACTCTAACCTAACCTAACCTAACTCTAACCTAACCTAACCTAACCCAACCTAACCTAACCCAACCTAACCTAACCCAACTCCAACCTAACCCAACCTAACCCAACCTAACCTAACCTAACTCAACCTAACCTAACCTAACCTAACCTAACTCTAACCTAACCTAACTCTAACCTAACCTAACTCTAACCTAACCTAACTCAACCTAACCTAACCTAACCTAACCTAACCTAACCTAACTCTAACCTAACCTAACCCAACTCCAACCCAACCCAACCCAACCTAACCTAACCCAACCTAACCCAACCCAACCTAACCTAACCCAACCTAACCCAACCCAACTCCAACCTAACCCAACCCAACCCAACTCCAACCTAACCTAACCCAACCCAACCTAACCCAACCCAACCCAACCTAACCTAACCCAACCCAACCCAACCTAACCCAACCTAACCCAACTCCAACCTAACCTAACCCAACCTAACCTAACTCAAACCTAACCTAACCCAAACCTAACCTAACCCAAACCTAACCTAACCCAAACCTAACCTAACCCAAACCTAACCTAACCCAACCTAACCTAACCCAACCTAACCTAACTCAACCTAACCTAACCCAACTCAACCTAACCCAACCTAACCTAACCTAACCCAATCCCAACCTAACCTAACCTAACCTAACCCAACTCAACCTAACCCAACCCAACTCCAACCTAACCTAACCCAACCTAACCTAACCTAACTCAACCTAACCCAACTCCAACCTAACCCAACCCAACTCTAACCTAACCTAACCTAACCTAACCTAACCTAACCTAACCTAACCTAACCTAACCTAACCTAACCTAACCTAACCTAACCTAACCTAACCTAACCTAACCTAACCTAACCTAACCTAACCTAACCGACCGTCGCGTACCGTCCGCCGTTGTGAACGGATCGTTTTCGTCGAGCTCCCGCTATTAAAAATCCCTTTAATTGGTAAAAGTTACCCGATTTGTCTGAAATTTGGTGTGGAGGTGTAATTCACTGTGATTCAACTGAGTGCCATAAAGTTTCAGTGCTGTGTTGTGAAATTCATGTGATTTTCGAATATCTTAGTCACGGATATAACCTCAAAGCAGCATAAAGGTAAAATTTTAACCTATTTTTGCAAACGCTGCCCAAAAGAGATCTACAACCCATATATATTTTTATGTCATCTTGTAGGCCATAACTGGGCCTACATTTATCCGTTTGATCCAGATTTTTCGGCAAAAATCACTGAATTATACCCAAAAACTGAAAAGCACGTTGCACCCTATTTTGTGATCTAGCAATCTGTACCTACTTTTGACAGTTCCAGATTATAAGTGACACTTACCAGACCACGAAAATTCAAATTTCACGCAAATCCAATCATAGGTCAGGCAGTTATGGGCAAAATTGTTAATTAAAAAAATTTTACTTAACTTCTCCAGCATCTTTCTCAATATTGTTATCGACAACCATACTTTTTTATTAAAGTTATAGAAACCCAATATTTTAGAATACTTAAAACAATAAAATTAAAAATTTTCCCTATCCGTTTGATGTAATTAATTTTTTTCCGAAAAACTAAGTTCACGTGGTCACACTTCTAAGCCTCTGCGGCTAGTATAAAATACGTCAAAAAATAAAGTACAATATACCTAACAAAAAACTGCTTTCAGAATCAAAATATCTATAATAGTTTTTAAATTAAAAATTCTTTTGTGTTTTTTCTAAATAAAAATTTTAATACAATATTAAATCAATTATACCCTACTTAATCGCAATCCTCTTTCAAAGACCTATCCAACAAGCCCAAACTCGACTAGGTTATCTCTTTTTATTCCGAAATTCGACAAACTGTCACTTTGTGGCTGCCATCTTGAAATTGTTAAATTTTTGAATATCTCGCGATCAGGATAACCGAATTCAGTCGTGTTTGGTATCATTTTGAATGGGAAGGTCTGAGAAATCGAATTCCAAGTAAATCTCACATAAATATTATTTCCTCCTAAATTTAGTGGAACTGTAAAGTTAACTCCGCCCTGAGTAAATTGAGCCCAAACTCGAGCCATTTCTATGCATTAACAGCCATATACTGCCTAAAACAAATTTTTGGTCCTCCATATTGGAAATCTTTATTCGACTATATCTTCCAAACCACACCCCCGATAATAGTCGTGTTTGGTCTCAAACTTCTTGGAATTACCCATAGAAGACAAATATTAGGTGGATAGACCGAAAGGAGAAAAAAAAAAAAAAAAAAAAAATGTCTACTAAAACAGGCTCGTCCAATGCTACTAGACCAAGGGCACCCAAAGCAAATAGGGGCCTTAGCCCTACGCCAAGCACGGCCCTGCGCAAAAGGTTTTGATACAAAACGCGACCACCTCAGGAATAACAGCGCCTGGAGAGCAAGAGGACAAAGGCTCAGTTGGTGGTTCAAGCCTGGCCCCTCTCCTGTAGGTTTAATTGCATGTGGAGCCGAAAATAGAGAGGACCCCAAGCCGCCGAACTCAAATAAACAAGATTCCGCCTCAGAAGGGGAAAGCTCCATATCAATGGACATAGATAAAGAACTGAACGCTCTAGGGCTATGTAAGCCGGCACGTGACACCGAAGATGAGTGGTCTGATGGTGATAGCATAGTCAGTGGTGATAGCAAACGATCCAGCATACTACCCCCTATGTACAGACGAGCAGGAATCTCAATGGACCTAGCAACCCAGAGAGCCAATGAATTCCTGCAATCAGGCAAAGATGCATTAGAGAAAGCAGGCAATATGAAGCGCGAGTGCAAACAAGAAGTGCACGAGTGTCTTCAAGGCCTGTACGAGACAGCCCTATCTTTGTCTGACTCAAGATCACGCCATCGGCTGGCACTGGAACAAGAACGCTGCCGTGCAGCGAAAGAATTAATTATCGTGGAACGGGCCCACAACAAACAAATCGCTGAAATCCAAGCTCAGCATCAGCAAGTCCTCAAAGAAACACACGAGCTTACACAAAACACAGCTAAGGCCGTTGAAGCTATACGTAGCTGGCTAAGCTATGAAATGGACGACCCTATTAAATCAATACAAAAATCAAAAAGATGTACAAGAGTTAACAAAATCAACACGAAACCTAAACAAATTACTGAAACAACAAACATTTCTCCACCAGAGTATAAGGAAAACCTAAGTTATTATCCGAACAAGTAGCAGAAACAGCAGAACTTATAAAAGCCTTGCACATTAACATAGAAAATATAGAACACAATAAACACGTAGCAATACAAACACCAACTCCCACGGAATTTAATGAGTAGACGGCATCACCGACAGCCTTGAGGACCTAAAACTAGCGTTCGGGAACTGCTCACTGACCTACAAACGAACCAATAACTAAAGAGGAAAATGAAGACCAATTACGAAAGACAATCGCCCCCTTAATAACCTTAATGAACAAACTAAATAACGAGGTGGAAGAGATAAAAGACTTCACAACGACAAAGATGGCTTTTCAGGAAAATTCAGACATAGGCACAGAGCTGGCGATAGCCGATATCAAAGACAAAATAAACGAAATGTATACCAATCAACGCACTCATCCTACAGTAACACACAACAACAACGAACAAAGCAGTAAAAAAATAAACCAATCAAAAACCGCACCATCAAACAGTAACGAGAACGGAGATAAAAACGACCAACCACCTATAGGTAAAAAACATAAAGAACACCGACGTTCTTACGCTGAAGCGGCAACCGAACCACGATACGCTGTAGTCTTGAATCGGTTGACCTCGCTATTCAAGCAATGACATCCTGAAGCAAATTAAAAGCGATATTGATCTGGTTGAACTAGGCATCTGCGTGAATAGGGTGACCAAAATTAAAAATCAAAATTAGTTATAAACTGCGACTCTAACAAGGACAGAACAATCTTAAAACTGCAATTCAAGACACATGCAATCAAATAACTGTCTCAACACCACCGATTAAATATCCACAACTTCGCCTCATAGGTGTATCAACCGACTTAAATGATATAAAGATCACCCAAGCAATAACTAACCAAAATACTAAACTTCTAGTAAATATAAAAGAAGAAGACAAAATAATCAAAGTTATACGCCGAACGAAAGGTAGAATACAAGAACTAACAAATGTAATCATTGAGTGTAACTTCCCAAATGTGGAATCAATTAAAAGACCAAAGATTACGCATTGATACCAAGTTGTACCTTGCATAGATCAGTCGCCACTAACGCAATGCTACAAATGTCTTGGTTTCAACCACAGGGTTATAGACTGCAAAAATAAGCAGCAGTGTGGCTACTGCTCCGAAGAGCATGATACCAGAGAGTGCTCAAACAGGAGTCGAGTGCCAATTTGCTGCAACTGCAAGAAGTCTCAAATGAATTAGTTCACCACCCGGCGTATAGTCCAGAATGCCCACACTGGGTTAAATGGGATAAAATAGCGAGATCCTCTGTTTCATATTGTTAAAAATCAAACGTAATAATCAAAACTTCAGATTTAAGAAAAGATACCGTAAACAGTAAAGAACTCAAGATAATACAATACAATTTAGATCATGGACGGGCAGCCACCCAGGAATGCCTGCGGAGGCTGCCTTACACGGGTACTCAGTAATATTAATGCAGGAACCTTATGTTGGTGCGAATGCACACATAACAATGTGTTCACAATACCGTGTCATACAAAAAGTAACTACCAACAAAGACAACCGGTTAGATCTGCGATCGTCATCACAGACCCGAAACATACAGTTCACAATAAACCCCAAATTGTTAACAGAAGATATTGTAGGAGTAGAATTAAAAATAGGTTATTTAAATATAGGATTCATTAGCATGTACTTACACGAAAAAGGCGATATAGAAGAGGACCTGTCCAAGATCAAAATAATTATAAAATCCATGAATACAGAAGACATTGTCATCGGCGGCGACGCAAACGCCAGCAGTATCTGGTGGGGATGTAAGGCGGACGACAAAAGAGGATCTGCAATAGTGGAAACCATGACCGAACTCAACCTTGAACTGCTGAACACAGGAACGTCACCCACATTTAGTGCATATAGGATGGGCACTGTGTGCTCCAGTATAATAGACATAACGGCATGCTCAACTTCATTACTGCACAGAATAAGAGACTGGAGAGTAGATGACACATTCTGCACCATATCAAACCATAAATCAATATTATTCAAACTCACAGACTTAGATACATCACAAAACAAAATTTCAAACAACACCAGAAAGTATAACACTAGGAAGGCGGATTGGCAATGTTTCAGAGACGAACTGGAGAAAGAACTAACTGAAAAAGAACTAACCAAAGATAATATACAAAATATCAGATCAATACAAGAGCTAGATAAAGTAGTAAACAAATACACTGACACCATACTTACCGCTGGTAATAAGTCTATTCCAGAGATAGAGAAGAAACAGGTCACAAAAGCAGCTAAATGGTGGAACTCTGAAATTACAAACAAAAAGACGGTAATGATAAGATACAGAAGAAGAATAAGAAATGCACACCCGAAGAGGAAACCCTTTGTCATTGAGCAATATATACTCGCTAAAGAAGAATACAAGAAAAGTATAGACAACGCCGCAACAAATAGTTGGAAAGAATTATGTACAAAGGAAGAAAAAGAGAGTATCTGGCAACGCACGTACCGCATCCTGAAAGTGTGCTCAAACAGAGAAGAGGACAAACTACTAAAAAACCACAATGGAGATATCCTCTCCAGTAAAGAATCAGCAACGCTTCTTGCTAAAACATTTTATCCAACAGATGATCCAAACACAGACACAGAGGAACAATTAAATATCAGAAAGAAAGCTACAGAGTACAGGGAAAACTAAAAATGAAACATCTAAAATTACTCAACCCTTCACGAAAACAGAAATAGATCTTATATTTCACGACATGAACCCGAAGAAAGCACCTGAAAAGATGGTATTACTTCAGACATCTGTAGAGAAGCACACAACTGCAAACCAGAAGTCCTCACAACCTTGTTAAACAAATGCCTCGAACTGGGTCACTTTCCAATTAGCTGGAAAAAGCAACTATCAGAGTTATTCCAAAGCCCAATAAAGAGGACTACACAAATCCAAAGTCCTACAGACCCATTGGCCTATTGCCAGTCCTGGGAAAAGTCTTGAAAAGTTATTCACGAACAGGGTGCAATGGCAACTAGGCAACGAAGGTAAAACAAATCGGAGACAATATGGATTTACTCCACAGCGCAGTACAGAGGATGCGTTATACGAAGCTAGAACTCTCATAAAAATGGACTGATAAAAAGAAATTGTCACGTTAGTGTCCCTAGATATCGAGGGCGATTCGATAATGCATGGTGGCCCGCTATTATTTGCGAACTAAAAGCAAAACAAGTGGAACCTTCCATGCTAAAACTCGTCACCAGCTATTTATCAGACAGAGAAATAATATTAAAATACGCAAACGAAACAATAATCTCGTCTACTAACAAAGGATGCATCCAAGGTTCAACATGCGGCCCCATGCTGTGGAACATTTTACTTGATCCCTTACTGGATGCAACGGAAGATCTAAACGTATATGTCCAAGCCTTCGCTGACGATATACTGATAGTCGCAAAAACAACAATGGACTAGATTTAGAACACGACATAAACAACGCACTACAAATCATAGTGGAGTGGGGAAAACATAAACTCAGGTTTGCACCACATAAACCCAAGCGACCATAATCACCAGGAAGCTCAAGTATCACCGCCCAGTATTAATTATCGATGAAACAGAAATATCTTATACAGACCAATTAAAAACTCGGCCTAACATTTGACAAAACTTTAATTTCAAACCACATTTAGATAACATCTCCCGAAAGGCCATTGCTCTCTATAAAATGGTATCCAGAGCAGCTAGAGCACAATGGGGACTCAACTCCGAAATAGTACGAACTATTTACCTCGCCGTAGTTGAACCCACAGTACTTTATGCTGCGAGCTGCTGGGCAGAAAACGACCTCAAGAAAATACGTTGAAAGAATGCTCAACAGACTCACTCGCTTATTCTGCATACGCATAAGTAAAGGACATAAAACAATATCCCTTGTCTCTAGTGCCCTTCTTGCCAAAATAATACCTCTGGCATTACGTGTCAAAGAGAACGCGGAGATATATGAGATAAAACGAGGAAAGTCCATCGATTTACTCCCAGGAAGAAAACTTCAAACCAGAATAAGCCCATATCACCTGCCACATCCATCAGAAAGACGGCAGAGACATTATAAACTAATAAACAGCCAACAGGACATCGAAGAAACAATAAATATCAACTGGCCTATGATTTTCACAGATGGTAGCAAACTAAACAACAAGGTGGGCGCTGCAGTGTCTATTTGGCACAATGGAGCTGAAATTAAAAATTCCACCTATAAACTAGACAGTTACTGCAGCGTCTACCAAGCCGAACTGATAGCCATCCTACAAGCCACAAAAATTCCTGCTTACCAAAAATACCTCCAAGCTCACATACTATCAGACTCAGATCTGCAATATTGGCTATCTGCAACCCATCTTCACTCAATCCTATCGTGGCAGAAATCTCCACTAACATAAAAGAAATAGAGCAACATAATGGAACAATTGAGCTTTATTGGATAAAAGCACATTGCGGCCTAGTCGGTAATGAGAGAGCAGACGAACTAGCCAAATACGCAGCAATGAGCAAAAAGCAGAAACCGGTTTATGACTGTTTCATTGTCGTACGCCAAACACCTCACCAGAAACAACACCTTAAGAATATGGCAACGAAGATACGAAGAGGCTGCTACAAGTGAAACCATCAGAACCTTCTTCCTGAGTGTTACTCAAGCGTACAAAATCCTTAAACATGTAAAGATCACCAACATGGTTGCACAACTGTTAACTGGTCATGGAGGCAAAATTCAAAAAAAAAAAAAAAAAAAAAAAAAAAAAAAAAAAAAAAAAAAAAAAAAAAAAAAAAAAAAAAAAAAAAAAAAAAAAAAAAAAAAAAAAAAAAAAAAAAAAAAAAAAAAAAAAAAAAAAAAAAAAAAAAAAAAAAAAAAAAAAAAAAAAAAAAAAAAAAAAAAAAAAAAAAAAAAAAAAAAAAAAAAAAAAAAAAAAAAAAAAAAAAAAAAAAAAAAAAAAAAAAAAAAAAAAAAAAAAAAAAAAAAAAAAAAAAAAAAAAAAAAAAAAAAAAAAAAAAAAAAAAAAAAAAAAAAAAAAAAAAAAAAAAAAAAAAAAAAAAAAAAAAAAAAAAAAAAAAAAAAAAAAAAAAAAAAAAAAAAAAAAAAAAAAAAAAAAAAAAAAAAAAAAAAAAAAAAAAAAAAAAAAAAAAAAAAAAAAAAAAAAAAAAAAAAAAAAAAAAAAAAAAAAAAAAAAAAAAAAAAAAAAAAAAAAAAAAAAAAAAAAAAAAAAAAAAAAAAAAAAAAAAAAAAAAAAAAAAAAAAAAAAAAAAAAAAAAAAAAAAAAAAAAAAAAAAAAAAAAAAAAAAAAAAAAAAAAAAAAAAAAAAAAAAAAAAAAAAAAAAAAAAAAAAAAAAAAAAAAAAAAAAAAAAAAAAAAAAAAAAAAAAAAAAAAAAAAAAAAAAAAAAAAAAAAAAAAAAAAAAAAAAAAAAAAAAAAAAAAAAAAAAAAAAAAAAAAAAAAAAAAAAAAAAAAAAAAAAAAAAAAAAAAAAAAAAAAAAAAAAAAAAAAAAAAAAAAAAAAAAAAAAAAAAAAAAAAAAAAAAAAAAAAAAAAAAAAAAAAAAAAAAAAAAAAAAAAAAAAAAAAAAAAAAAAAAAAAAAAAAAAAAAAAAAAAAAAAAAAAAAAAAAAAAAAAAAAAAAAAAAAAAAAAAAAAAAAAAAAAAAAAAAAAAAAAAAAAAAAAAAAAAAAAAAAAAAAAAAAAAAAAAAAAAAAAAAAAAAAAAAAAAAAAAAAAAAAAAAAAAAAAAAAAAAAAAAAAAAAAAAAAAAAAAAAAAAAAAAAAAAAAAAAAAAAAAAAAAAAAAAAAAAAAAAAAAAAAAAAAAAAAAAAAAAAAAAAAAAAAAAAAAAAAAAAAAAAAAAAAAAAAAAAAAAAAAAAAAAAAAAAAAAAAAAAAAAAAAAAAAAAAAAAAAAAAAAAAAAAAAAAAAAAAAAAAAAAAAAAAAAAAAAAAAAAAAAAAAAAAAAAAAAAAAAAAAAAAAAAAAAAAAAAAAAAAAAAAAAAAAAAAAAAAAAAAAAAAAAAAAAAAAAAAAAAAAAAAAAAAAAAAAAAAAAAAAAAAAAAAAAAAAAAAAAAAAAAAAAAAAAAAAAAAAAAAAAAAAAAAAAAAAAAAAAAAAAAAAAAAAAAAAAAAAAAAAAAAAAAAAAAAAAAAAAAAAAAAAAAAAAAAAAAAAAAAAAAAAAAAAAAAAAAAAAAAAAAAAAAAAAAAAAAAAAAAAAAAAAAAAAAAAAAAAAAAAAAAAAAAAAAAAAAAAAAAAAAAAAAAAAAAAAAAAAAAAAAAAAAAAAAAAAAAAAAAAAAAAAAAAAAAAAAAAAAAAAAAAAAAAAAAAAAAAAAAAAAAAAAAAAAAAAAAAAAAAAAAAAAAAAAAAAAAAAAAAAAAAAAAAAAAAAAAAAAAAAAAAAAAAAAAAAAAAAAAAAAAAAAAAAAAAAAAAAAAAAAAAAAAAAAAAAAAAAAAAAAAAAAAAAAAAAAAAAAAAAAAAAAAAAAAAAAAAAAAAAAAAAAAAAAAAAAAAAAAAAAAAAAAAAAAAAAAAAAAAAAAAAAAAAAAAAAAAAAAAAAAAAAAAAAAAAAAAAAAAAAAAAAAAAAAAAAAAAAAAAAAAAAAAAAAAAAAAAAAAAAAAAAAAAAAAAAAAAAAAAAAAAAAAAAAAAAAAAAAAAAAAAAAAAAAAAAAAAAAAAAAAAAAAAAAAAAAAAAAAAAAAAAAAAAAAAAAAAAAAAAAAAAAAAAAAAAAAAAAAAAAAAAAAAAAAAAAAAAAAAAAAAAAAAAAAAAAAAAAAAAAAAAAAAAAAAAAAAAAAAAAAAAAAAAAAAAAAAAAAAAAAAAAAAAAAAAAAAAAAAAAAAAAAAAAAAAAAAAAAAAAAAAAAAAAAAAAAAAAAAAAAAAAAAAAAAAAAAAAAAAAAAAAAAAAAAAAAAAAAAAAAAAAAAAAAAAAAAAAAAAAAAAAAAAAAAAAAAAAAAAAAAAAAAAAAAAAAAAAAAAAAAAAAAAAAAAAAAAAAAAAAAAATAAGAAACGAATGGGATTGCCTTGGTGGACCGAAGAGCTCACACAGCTGAAAAAGAAGTATCCAGACTAAAACGTAGAATATCTTACGCAGCCCCGGTTCGTCGAGACTGGGTAGTCGAACAATACCTAAAAAAGAAAGAAGAATACCAACACCAGGCGAAGAAGGCACAAACTGCTAGCTGGAAAGACTTCTGCAGTAAGCAAGAGCGCGAGTCAATGTGGGACGGGATTTACAGGGTAATAAGCCGTACTGCTGAGAGGCAGGAAGATGCTCCTCTAAAATATCAAGGAAAATTCCTAAGCAGTACAGAATCGGCCAAGCTGCTGGCAGAGACATTCTACCCGGAGGACATAATTGGGAACGATGACGCGGAACACAGGCAAATAAGACAGATAGCCAAAGTTGTAAATGAAGGGACACATGATGACTCATGCGACCCACCGTTTACAGAAGAAGAACTGATGTGGTCCGCGTCCAGTTTTAATCCCAAAAGGCTCCGGGAATGATGGTCTCACAGCAGACATCTGTAGAGTGGCTATTGCCCTGGACCCGAAACTATTTCTGGCAATTGCAAATAAATGCTTAAGTCTAGCACATTTTCCGAAAAGTGGAAGGAGGCGACAGTACTAGTGTTAAGAAAAACGGAAAGGAGGACTACACACATCCAAAGTCATATAGACCGATCGGACTACTGCCCGTACTAGGAAAAATCCTAGAAAAAATGATGGTCCAAAGAATTATGGCACGCAGTACCTAAAATAAGCCAAAAACAATATGGCTTTATGCCACAGCGCAGCACCGAGGACTCCCTCTATGTCATGATGCAGTATATAAGGACCATGCTAAAACAAAAGTTGACTGTGTTAGTATCATTGGACATAGAGGAGCCTTCGATAACGCATGGTGGCCGGCCATAAAATGTCGACTTGTAGAAACCGGAGTCCCTGCAAATCTGAGAAGAATGGTTGACAGCTATCTTAAAGATAGGACGATACGCATTAGATACGCAGGGCGGAATGGGTAAAAGAGACCACGAAAGGCTGCGTGCAGGGATCAATTGGGGGTCCGATATTTTGGAACCTCCTGCTGGACCCGTTGCTGAGGAAGCTGGATGGAGAAGGCAAATACTGTCAGGCCTTCGCGGACGATGTGGTTCTAATCTTCTCGGGAACACGGCATTGGAAGTGCAAACGCAGGCAAACTCAGCACTCGCGCATGTTCAGGAGTGGGGAATCAAAAATAAACTTAAATTTGCACCACAAAAGACGAAAGCAATGATACTAACAAATAAATTAAAATATGATACACCACTTGAGCATGGGCGGCGTGCATATAGAGATGTCTGGTGAAATAAAATTCTTGGACTGACAATTGACAGCAGACTGACTTTCAACACGCATGTCAAGAATGTGTGTCGGAAGGTACAAAGCCTGTACGGCCAACTGTCCAGAGCAGCCAAAATACATTGGGGTCTGAACCCCGAGATAATTAGAACAATATACATAGCGGTGGTAGAGCCGGTCATTACATACGCGGCGAGTGCGTGGGCCCCAGCAACAAATAAAATAAAAATAAAAAAGCAGTTGGACATGGTGCAACGCGGGTTCGTTCAAAAAATTGTCAGGGCCTACAGAACGGTCTCCCTGCACTCGGCGCTATTACTCGCCGGACTGCTTCCTTTAGACCTAAGGGTTCGGGAAGCAGCCTCTCTTTATGAAATAAAGAAAGGCTTCTCCCGGCGAGTCATAGGAGATCGAGAGATTGAGGCGAAAGCGAACTACGCGGAGACACCACACCCTGCAGAGTGGGCTGTGCAGCAGTTCATTTGTCTGGAGGACGGTGCACAAATGGACCAAAACAACGACACAAGCATAAAAATATACACCGACGGTAGTAAAATTGAGGGGAAAGTCGGTGCAGCCCTATCCATCTGGAGAGACGGCAAGGAAATAAACACCCGAAAGTTAAAATTGGGAAACTTTGCACCGTCTTTCAGGCAGAACTGCTGGCAATAGTGGAAGCTACAAAATACGCACTAGGTAAGCAAATAAACAAATGTAATATATATAGCGACTCTAGATCTGCTCTACATACGATTGTGCAGAGAAATTCTCCATCTCTGGCGGTGGAAGCTAGAACAAACATTAATAGCATAAGTAAGCAAGGTAACATAATAAACCTCTTCTGGATAAAAGCTCACGCAGGATTGAGGAAACGAGAGCAGATCAGCTGGCAAAAGAAGCTGCGCTAAAAATAAAAACCAAGCCAGACTACGAAAAGTGTCCGGTCTCATTCGTTAAGCGGCAGATACGCCTGGAATCGCTTGACGAATGGGATCGCCGCTACAAGGAAGGAGAAACGGCCTCCATTACGAAAATGTTCTTCCCAGACACGATAAGATCTTATTCCATAATAAGAAAGATAGAAATGGACCATATGACAGTCCAGATGATGACAGGACACGGCGGATTCTCTGAATACTTACATCGTTTCAAGTGTAAGGAGAGTCCGGCGTGCCCCTGTGACCCAGAAATAGAGGAAACGGCAATACATGTCCTAACGGAATGCCCAATTTATGATAGGTATAGATATAACTTAGAATTAGATATAGGAATAAAAATAAGTAAGAAAAATCTAAGTGAAATTGTAAGAGACAATGGAATTAGAAGTAAGTTCTTAAAATACTGTAAGGATATAGTACGCATGGTGTCAAATAAAATAAAACGTGAGAAATAATCTGAGCTGTAACTTATATAAGCGTTAAGTATAAAAAAAAAAAAAAAAAAAAAAAAAAAAAAAA
Organism: Sericinus montela; assembly: GCA_029286605.1. Taxonomy (NCBI): domain Eukaryota; kingdom Metazoa; phylum Arthropoda; class Insecta; order Lepidoptera; family Papilionidae; genus Sericinus; species Sericinus montela. The sequence goes on along the minus strand of JAGSMR010000281.1, from coordinate 52,396 downwards.
AAAAAAAAAAAAAAAAAAAAAAAAAAAAAAAAAAAAAAAAAAAAAAAAAAAAAAAAAAAAAAAAAAAAAAAAAAAAAAAAAAAAAAAAAAAAAAAAAAAAAAAAAAAAAAAAAAAAAAAAAAAAAAAAAAAAAAAAAAAAAAAAAAAAAAAAAAAAAAAAAAAAAAAAAAAAAAAAAAAAAAAAAAAAAAAAAAAAAAAAAAAAAAAAAAAAAAAAAAAAAAAAAAAAAAAAAAAAAAAAAAAAAAAAAAAAAAAAAAAAAAAAAAAAAAAAAAAAAAAAAAAAAAAAAAAAAAAAAAAAAAAAAAAAAAAAAAAAAAAAAAAAAAAAAAAAAAAAAAAAAAAAAAAAAAAAAAAAAAAAAAAAAAAAAAAAAAAAAAAAAAAAAAAAAAAAAAAAAAAAAAAAAAAAAAAAAAAAAAAAAAAAAAAAAAAAAAAAAAAAAAAAAAAAAAAAAAAAAAAAAAAAAAAAAAAAAAAAAAAAAAAAAAAAAAAAAAAAAAAAAAAAAAAAAAAAAAAAAAAAAAAAAAAAAAAAAAAAAAAAAAAAAAAAAAAAAAAAAAAAAAAAAAAAAAAAAAAAAAAAAAAAAAAAAAAAAAAAAAAAAAAAAAAAAAAAAAAAAAAAAAAAAAAAAAAAAAAAAAAAAAAAAAAAAAAAAAAAAAAAAAAAAAAAAAAAAAAAAAAAAAAAAAAAAAAAAAAAAAAAAAAAAAAAAAAAAAAAAAAAAAAAAAAAAAAAAAAAAAAAAAAAAAAAAAAAAAAAAAAAAAAAAAAAAAAAAAAAAAAAAAAAAAAAAAAAAAAAAAAAAAAAAAAAAAAAAAAAAAAAAAAAAAAAAAAAAAAAAAAAAAAAAAAAAAAAAAAAAAAAAAAAAAAAAAAAAAAAAAAAAAAAAAAAAAAAAAAAAAAAAAAAAAAAAAAAAAAAAAAAAAAAAAAAAAAAAAAAAAAAAAAAAAAAAAAAAAAAAAAAAAAAAAAAAAAAAAAAAAAAAAAAAAAAAAAAAAAAAAAAAAAAAAAAAAAAAAAAAAAAAAAAAAAAAAAAAAAAAAAAAAAAAAAAAAAAAAAAAAAAAAAAAAAAAAAAAAAAAAAAAAAAAAAAAAAAAAAAAAAAAAAAAAAAAAAAAAAAAAAAAAAAAAAAAAAAAAAAAAAAAAAAAAAAAAAAAAAAAAAAAAAAAAAAAAAAAAAAACCTAACAGCTACCTAAAGGATAGGAAAGTTCGCGTTAGGTACGCCGGCTCGGAATGGACAAAGAGTGCAACGAAGGGTGCAGGGCTCAATAGGTGGACCAACATTTTGGAACCTATTGCTCAATCCACTATTAGAAGAACTACAAAAAGCGGGGAGTACTGTCAGGCTTTTGCAGATGATGTGATACTGGTCTTCACGGGCTTAACAACACAAGAAGTGCAACAACGGGCAAATGCGGCTCTAGCACATGTTCAGCAGTGGGGAGTCCGAAACAGGTTGAGGTTTGCACCACACAAAACCAAAGCAATGGTGATAACAAACAAACTGAAGTATGACTCTCCGCTTCTGAGCATGGGTGAGGAAAGAATAGAATTAAATAAAGAAATTAAAATACTCGGCCTCACAGTTGACAACAAGCTGACCTTTAACACACATGTAAAAAATGTGTGCCGGAAGTCTCAAAACTTGTATGCTCAACTGTCGAGAGCCGCAAAGGTTCACTGGGGACTAAATTCTGAAGTAATCAGGACACTATATATCGCTGTGTTGGAGCCTGTTATTATGTACGCAGCAAGCGCATGGTCGATGGCAACCAGTAAGATATTGATCAGAAGGCAGCTCGACGCAGTGCAAAGAGGTTTTGTCCAAAAAATTATTAGAGCGTACAGGACAGTCTCTTTGCATTCGGCCTTACTGCTTGCCGGGTTGCTCCTTGACATTAGAATCCGAGAAGCAGCTGCTCTCTATGAAGTGAAAAAGGCTTCTCCCGGAGAGTTGTTGGAGATAGGGAATGGAAGGAAATTACCGTATGTAGAGATACCACATCCGGCGGAGCAGAAAGGACTGGAATTTATGTGTCTGGGGGGCGGTGCAGAGGTGGAACTAAGTAACAGCAAGACCATAAATATATTTACTGATGGCAGTAAAATTGAGGGAAAAGTCGGAGCGGCGCTATCGATTTGGAATGGCGTCGCTGAGACCAGTACCAAAAAATTTAAATTGGGACACTTCTGCACCGTGTACCAGGCGGAATTACTTGCCCTTCTTCACAACAAAATATATGGTTAAAAACCCGACAAAATTACAACATCTATAGCGACTCCAGGTCCGCTCTGCAGACAATTGCTCAGTATTCCTCGTCGCATCCTTTAGTAGCAGAGATTAGGAGGAACATAGACAGGATTAGCAAAAATAAAGGTAGCACTCACTTGTTTTGGGT
>JAGSMR010000281.1:0-47500 GCA_029286605.1 Sericinus montela | reverse complement strand
AATGGCCAATAATTGACCATACAGTAAATGTTTTTTAGTATCTGTCTGTAGATAATCTAAAAAAAGTATAACTAGTACTAGTAATAGCTGAATTAATCAGTTACCATCTTGAACACTGAATTCACCTTCATATAAAAGAAAAGAATAAAATATAAAAGTTGGCAGATACTAAAATAGAGTGGTCCCAAATGAGTAATTTGACCTAAGATTTTTATTCTTAACAACTAGGAAGTTTCCATAAAAAATAATTAATAATTTTACACATTCTTTTCCTTAACAAAACAAATTCATAATGTTTAATGTTTTCTTATAGGTTGTAAATTGAATTTCTACAGTCAAATACCTGCTTCATGTATGTTTTCATAATCATAGGAAATCAGGCGTCGAGTAATGATTAGATCTCAATTGGATTTATTATATCTTTGTGTACACGCTCTCCGGTGAATTATGACATTTAGATATGAAATTTCAGATAAAAGTAATTCGTAAATTCATTTGGTGCGGTGACTAAGCAGACGCGATGTAAGTAAATAATGTCGTTTTCTTTGCATATCGCGCAGTTTTACATTTTAGCAATTATTCGTCCCTACGTCTTTATAATGTAATATTTTATAAAAAAAAAAAAAAAAAAAAAAAAAAAAAAAAAAAAAAAAAAAAAAAAAAAAAAAAAAAAAAAAAAAAAAAAAAAAAAAAAAAAAAAAAAAAAAAAAAAAAAAAAAAAAAAAAAAAAAAAAAAAAAAAAAAAAAAAAAAAAAAAAAAAAAAAAAAAAAAAAAAAAAAAAAAAAAAAAAAAAAAAAAAAAAAAAAAAAAAAAAAAAAAAAAAAAAAAAAAAAAAAAAAAAAAAAAAAAAAAAAAAAAAAAAAAAAAAAAAAAAAAAAAAAAAAAAAAAAAAAAAAAAAAAAAAAAAAAAAAAAAAAAAAAAAAAAAAAAAAAAAAAAAAAAAAAAAAAAAAAAAAAAAAAAAAAAAAAAAAAAAAAAAAAAAAAAAAAAAAAAAAAAAAAAAAAAAAAAAAAAAAAAAAAAAAAAAAAAAAAAAAAAAAAAAAAAAAAAAAAAAAAAAAAAAAAAAAAAAAAAAAAAAAAAAAAAAAAAAAAAAAAAAAAAAAAAAAAAAAAAAAAAAAAAAAAAAAAAAAAAAAAAAAAAAAAAAAAAAAAAAAAAAAAAAAAAAAAAAAAAAAAAAAAAAAAAAAAAAAAAAAAAAAAAAAAAAAAAAAAAAAAAAAAAAAAAAAAAAAAAAAAAAAAAAAAAAAAAAAAAAAAAAAAAAAAAAAAAAAAAAAAAAAAAAAAAAAAAAAAAAAAAAAAAAAAAAAAAAAAAAAAAAAAAAAAAAAAAAAAAAAAAAAAAAAAAAAAAAAAAAAAAAAAAAAAAAAAAAAAAAAAAAAAAAAAAAAAAAAAAAAAAAAAAAAAAAAAAAAAAAAAAAAAAAAAAAAAAAAAAAAAAAAAAAAAAAAAAAAAAAAAAAAAAAAAAAAAAAAAAAAAAAAAAAAAAAAAAAAAAAAAAAAAAAAAAAAAAAAAAAAAAAAAAAAAAAAAAAAAAAAAAAAAAAAAAAAAAAAAAAAAAAAAAAAAAAAAAAAAAAAAAAAAAAAAAAAAAAAAAAAAAAAAAAAAAAAAAAAAAAAAAAAAAAAAAAAAAAAAAAAAAAAAAAAAAAAAAAAAAAAAAAAAAAAAAAAAAAAAAAAAAAATCACAGAAAGAAAACAAAGATAGACTTTATTTACACAAAACATTTTGAAACATTGTTATGTTTTTAAAACTTTCCTTTTCTATGTAAACACTAGAGGTACGAGTATTAAGACAAATTTTATTATAGTTATTACACCTGGACATAATTACCAATGAAACAAAACCGTTTCCAGTCACCTTCCGATCCATTGTTGACACGGTAGTATTAATAGTGATGCACTTAATCTTTGATATTCGCACAAGAGCGGTCGTAATAGCTGCCAAGAGGCACTTAAGGGAGGCAACGCATCTGCTAAGCCTCTGGTATTGTGGGTGTTCATGGGCGGCGGTAATCACTTACCATCGCGTGAGCCACCTGCTCGTTTGCCTCCCTTTTCTATAAAAAAAAGATCTTTTCACCCTTACATTCGCCACCGTCGTCATCATCATAACGGCTTTTAAAAGTATAGTGCAACATGAACCTCCTCCGAAATTTAGTCTGGTATATTTCGAAATGGTTTCTCGGTGTCATATAGGACACATAGAATTAGGATTGGGTGATTGGAATATAATTCAAGAGACCCAAGTTCGGTATAGGATTGTCTAGGTAGCAGGTTCGTACCAAAGAGTTTTACAATTACTTACGTAACGTTCATATCGTTGGCTTAGACATAAAAGACAGCGCCAGGCTCACCACCTGTCACGTTGTCCCAAACAAGCTCCATTGAAATGTGTCGAAAGGCCAAAATTCTTTAGACCACTGCCTCCCCTGTACTGGAAAATGCGTGAATGTTATACCTCCGGTATAAGCTTCAGATTTGTAACAGGGTATTACCGGTCAGCACCTTTTCGAAGGTATTACTGTGTAATGCATTAGAAACCCTGTAAATAGCCACAAAAAACAAAGGTTTTCTTGTGCAAAAAGTTGATTCTCAGACGGGACAATGTAGAAAACCATTTTATCTACATTCTATATTTTCTAAGCTGCTTTCGCGTGCTTTAGCTACTAACATTGGAATCAAAGAGTTGTGTGTTGCTGTCGTTGTTCTCATCCCATGTATCTTTTTAATCAAAATCCGCTACGAACGGACATATTTAAAACCAATATGATAAATTACTTTTGTTACCAATCAATGTCTGCTTATTGATTTTTAGTAGTTAACATTAATACATATATCCGAATTCACCTCAGCGACCTTAAGTGCCTCTTGGCAGCTATTACGACCGCTCTTGTGCGAATATCAAAGATTAAGTGCATCACTATTAATACTACCGTGTCAACAATGGATCGGAAAGGTGACTGGAAACGGTTTTGTTTCATTGGTAATTATGTCCAGGTGTAATAACTATAATAAAATTTGTCTTAATACTCGTACCTCTAGTGTTTACATAGAAAAGGAAAGTTTTAAAACATAACAATGTTTCAAAATGTTTTGTGTAAATAAAAGTCTATCTTTGTTTTCTTTCTGTGATTTTTATTTTTGGTGTACAAAAAGTTATATTTAATTAATTTTATTTTAAAAATATATACACACTAATAATATTTTTACATTGGTCGCTTGTTCACTACATAGCCTTACATTCGTTCTTAAACCGTTAACAGTTACAAGCATTGGTGCTTACTTCAAGTTATTAAAAGAAATTTTAGAAAAATGAGACGGTACGACATTCTAGTGCGTAGTGACCGTGCCTTCGAAGCGTAGAGCAGGGTACGAATGTAATCGTTAGAGCAATCATTTGTGTTAAGAATATGAAAGCTTGTACTGGAGTCATGTAAATACATATATTTGTATAAATATTTACATATGTATTATTGTATAAATTTTAATATTGTAATATTAGCTAATTTACAAGATCGAGATGACAGGTTCATCAGTTGTCAAGCTGTTCCAAATGTGCTCCGGTGAAATAACGATCGTTACTGTGTAATGCATTAGAAACCCTGTAAATAGCCTCAAAAACAAAGGTTTTCTTGTGCAAAAAGTTGATTCTCGGACGGGACAATGTAGAAAACCATTTTATCTACATTCTATATTTTCTAAGATGCTTTCGCGTGCTTTAGCTACTAACATTGGAATCAGAGAGTTGTGTGTTGCTGTCGTTGTTCTCATCCCATGTATCTTTTTAATCAAAATCCGCTACGAACGGACATATTTAAAACCAATATGATAAATTACTTTTGTTACCAATCAATGTCTGCTTATTGATTTTTAGTAGTTAACATTAATACATATATCCGAATTCACCTCAGCGACCTTAAGTGCCTCTTGGCAGCTATTACGACCGCTCTTGTGCGAATATCAAAGATTAAGTGCATCACTATTAATACTACCGTGTCAACAATGGATCGGAAAGGTGACTGGAAACGGTTTTGTTTCATTGGTAATTATGTCCAGGTGTAATAACTATAATAAAATTTGTCTTAATAGTGTTTACATAGAAAAGGAAAGTTTTAAAAACATAACAATGTTTCAAAATGTTTTGTGTAAATAAAAGTCTATCTTTGTTTTCTTTCTGTGATTTTTATTTTTGGTGTACAAAAAAGTTATATTTAATTAATTTTATTTTAAAAATATATACACACTAATAATATTTTTATATTTGTTTGGAAGCCGTAATAGCTTGAAAACCTCTTCTTTTATTCTCTTTTTTCTGAAACGATGAAAATTATTAGTATAAAATGTCGGAATTGGCAGTGTCTGTGGTGGTATCGGCCTAAGAATATGCCATCCTCGTTCCTTAGGTGTCATAAGAGGCGGCTAAGTGAGAAGAATTGACTACATCAATGGCTGTTGTAGACCAAATTATGAAAATTGGTTACGGGAAGCAGCATCTAAGGTGCGCAGTGTCTGGTACTGCGATCTGAAGCCGAGTGTGGCGATTATGGCAAAACTTACGGAAGAGGACTATATTTAGCAGAGGACTGGGATGTTCTTTCGTATTTCATATTTCAAAATATATTTTTGGTAAAGTAAATTTTGTGACCATCATTTGTGATAATTATAATGAGGGTTTTTAGTGAAAATAAATCGTTTGATGGTTTGAATCCTGAAACCTCGTGATGTTATTTTTAATATCACAATATTTTCTTTGAACAAGTATTACAGCTTGGTCATAACATACTAATAGATATAGTTCATTAATTAACTTAAAAATCCATTTACATATTTATTTTTACTTATAATATAAACATTGCCCTGTTTGAGAATGGAACCTGGGACCTCAGAGCTGGCGACATCACGATTACTGATTGTACGCCACTCGTCCACGAAGGTTGTCACTTATTAATTTTGAATTAAAGAAAGAAAATAGACATGTTTTGGTATTTCAGCGATTCTCTCCTTATTTTGTATGTGTGTGAGTGTACGCCGACGATATAAAATGGCTTCTACCTTTCACATGAAACAAAAAATGTGAAATGTCACGAAATCCTTTCAAGGTTATTAAATGTTAGAATTTACGAGCACATAAATTATCACTGAACTGGAGTTCGCAAGTTTATACGACGGTTATGAAATTTATATTTAACTAGTAGCAGATGTATGCTTAAGTTATTATTGCCGAGTGGCTTGGTGACTGGAATTAGAGTGAAGAGATATGAGTTCGATTCCCAGGGGTAGTGAGTTTTTGCAAACTTATTTACGATATATATCTTTGGCTTGGACGTAAAGACCGGTGATATACGAGTCGGAAGGATTATATTGCCTAGACTATTAGGAAATGCGTGAAGATAATTGAAATGTATAAAGTTTAATTTATATTATGTGTATAGAATGTATATTTATGTATTATAAGGGGCCACTGAAAATCAGGGCTGGCATGAACCTGTCAGTGCAGGTTTCATCCCAGCTATATACCTCAGTGGCTTTCCTATTTTGGCACATTGCACTTCTGCAAAATGGCGATCGTATTTAATTTACAGTACATATTTCAGTTTTTTTTTTCACTTTTATATTTAATTTTAAGTTCTAAAATAAATGTTTCTTTCTTTCTTTTATGTTATACGTATGAGAAGACATATGTATGTACGAAGTATTTACACTAACGGCCCGGAAATTTCAATTTCAATACCAAGGATGAGCGGAAAGAACTTAATTGCCTGAACCTCTTTCCACCCCAGCATTGAAAATGAAGCGCTCTTGAGCTTAACTCTAGCTAACGGTAGCCGAGTGAGACAAAGTTGAAGGCCTCGTTATCTTTACTTGAACTTACTTAAAGTCGCTGGTATTACAAGCATCAACGAATTGTGGGATATTTTACTATCTTTGTTGCGAGGTACTTGTAAATGATTGATTGAAATTCAAAAGCTTTGTGGAGTGCGAAAAATATTACATCATTTGAAAAAGAAGAAGTCCTTTGTTAACGTTTTTTACAGAGAATAGATCGCGAAGTGTGACAATTGTTGCATACCTCTTTCAAATTAATTATTTATCTTAACGGAGTCTCCAAGAAATTTCTGATGCTAAATATTTTCACTTGTAAAACTACAGAGAATCTAATTTCTTGTATTTTCGCGAATACTACACACATTTGCTTGTCAAATCTGATATAATGGTAGGGCCCATCTAGTATGTGATCACAGACTGCAGACTTCCTTGAGCGTCTATGTTTAACATCACTATGTGTTCTTTAACGCGAGTTTTTATAAAAAAATTAACACAAAGCTGATGTTAAACATAGACGTCGACATCCAAAACGTCGGGAAATAAAAATTGTTTGTAAAACTAATTAAAGACGCGATAAAATCCGAAAATCATTTAATTTTAAATACAGAGAATCTTTCACTGCTGTCCATATAAAGAAGTTCAAATAGCTCAACGTGACATGGAAAGAAGTAAGCTCGGTATTTCCCAGCGTGATAGAATCCGCTTCACCAACCTTATTTTAGACTCGTACCAATGTGTTTTTTCAAAACTTATGTACGATTTTCATCGTCAGCCTGGACTTAAAGACAGCGCCAGGCTCACCACCGTCACGATATCCCAAAACTAATACAGTGGACAGTGGGTCGAAGTGACTTAATAGTCTTTATTTGTATCTATCCCAGTATTGGGAATAGCATGAAGATATTTCTCTTAAAGAATTTTCTTATTTATCTCTTACACAGCAAGATAATCGTGCGTCACCTGAAGTGATTACCAACGTTGTAAGATCTCTGCAGAACCTTAAAAGACCGGACCAGAGTCATCTCAGAGGTGGAACGTCGTGGAGTCTTATCGCTTGAGGATGCCTTGTTTAGAGACGAAACACGTGTCGCGGTATCATGGGTGATGGTGTATGCTACCTGGAGTCTAGTGTAGTGCCTGTGTATGCGGTGGGGAATGTTATACAATTAATGCAGGCATATGTGGGAGAGAGCGTGGTGATTTACTACTCTACGGAACAAGTAACATATGCCATTTGTTTCTGAACCTTGAATTGTACAATATTATTCTCAAAGTTACGATGACGGAGTGGTTTGGTGATAGCGATTCGAGTCAAGAGACCCGAGTCTGATATCCCAGCACGTAGCAATGGCTTTTTCAAAACTTTTATCACAGCGTAAACGATTTATATCGAAGACATTAACGTAAAATTGCGGCAGGTTCATCATCTGTTACGATATCCGAAATAATGTATTCGATGAGCACTTCATTGTCTAGACCTCTGTTTACCCAAGTATGAGAAGTTAGGTTACAACTAATTACAAGCATTGATGAGATGAAATTAGTGAATTTTTGTTATTTCTAATAAAGGTCACGTATAGTACAGGTACATCGCAGTATAACAGTAACGTAATCAAAAGTTTAAACATGAATTTTTTGCTTTGTTATAAAAACTTGGCCTGTTTCAAGTTTATTCAAGCCATCAGAGTCAGCTCCTTCCATTTGACAGTATCCAACGACGAGCGGTTCGAATCGTCGACGAACAAGATCTGTCTGATCGGCTAGATCCCCTAGCTTTGCGAAGAGATGTTGCATCTCTTTGCATTTTTTACAAGATGTACTACGGGGCGTGCTCCGAGGAATTGTTCGGATTAATCCCATCCGCTGAATTTCACCATCGTACCTTACGGCATAGTCAAAAATTCCATCACCACCATCTTGATGCTTGGCATTCCACCACAATGCGTTTTTCGCGGAATTTTCTGCGACTCACTTGCACTTTATGGAATGTTCTATCGTCTATCGTAGGTTTTTCGGGACCAATACAACTTAGAGACCTTCAAGAAAAGAGCCTATACCTTCCTCAAAGGCAGGCAACTCATCTGCTATGACTGTGGTATTGCAGGTGAGCATGGGCGGCGGTAATCACTTACCATCACGTAAGCCACCTGCTCGTTTGCCTCCCTTTTCTATAAAAACGCTTACACCGCGACATTGGGTGCACGGAGTAACGTTAATTTATTTGACGTAACCCTTCTCCGACGTACTCACGTGGTTTTACATTAGACAATGACTTTGGCAAATGTTCATAACTCTCAACTATCTTTTTTAAACTTCAGCATTTATTTTCCTCAAAACACAATTGACTAAAAATATTTATAAATAGCAGTAAAATGATTTTGGGATGACCTGCACAGTATTGCGGGCAGTCAATGGCGGTGGTAGGATCTTTATTTGTGGCAATATTTTAGGGTAAGCGAGAACAGGAGGGGAAAGAAGTATTAAATGACAAAAAAGAAAGAACAGTATATTGTTTTTATTATTAAAAGAGTGTAGTTTAAAACAGTGCTACTGCCATATGTTATTATGTTTATAAATAAATATCTTCACGCAATTCCCAATACAAGGGTAGACAGAGGTCGAGTCAAGACAATTAAGTCCCTTTGACCCACCTTTCACCGAAGATATTTTCGGGACAATGTGACAGGTGGTGAGCCCGTAGCCGTCTTTATGTCCAAGCCAACGATATAATTCGTACATAAGTTTTTGAAAAACCCATTGGTACGAGCTTGCCACCCGGGGATCGAACTCGGGTCTCTTGACTCGAAAATCCGACCACCCCACCACTCGCCTATCGTGACTTTTTGTTATTATGTTTCATTACAGATTTTGTTGTGTCATCTATTGTCTAATATGTATTGTAAATTGATTTTTAAAAATATAATATGGTGGGTTTGAAATGTTCCCTTTTAGTTTTTCTTTTCCGTTTTTTGAATACTTGAAATATCTAGATAACATCACCGATGTAGTTATAGATAGATAGATAGAATACTCTTTATTGCACACCAACACAGAAAATATACAATATTAAATTTTGTAAGACTGTGGTGACACAAATAGCGGTCTTATCGCTAAAAGCGATTTCTTCCAGACAACCTTTAGTAAAGGCTATAGTAAAGGCTTGGACATAAAGACGGCGACGGGCTCACCACCTGTCACTTTGTCCCGAAAATATCTTCGGTGGAAGGTGGGTCGAAGGGACTCAATTGTCTAGACTCGACCTCTGTCTACCCCTGTATTGGGAATTGCGTGAAGATATTTATTTATTTATAGTGACGTGAAAACTTTTTTGTCATCATCATCATACAATCACGCCTCTTTCCCTAGGTGTAGGCAAATACCACTTCTTTCTAGTTGCTACGATCCTTAAATACTTGTTTCGCTTCGTCCACTTTCGTTATTCCCGTCATAGAGGAAGAGAATGACATTTTTGTGAATACTCTAAATGTACTGACTTTTCTTCATAAACAATCCCTGATGGGATAGCCAGGGAACATATAACCAAATGTCGAGATCCTTACAAAACTCTTTCGTTTCTTTCATATTAATAATTTTGTGATGACAAAAAACTAATATATATATATATTTATAAAACAATAACACTTTTATATTAAATTTGCTGCCAAAACTGGAGAACGTTTGCTAGCCGTGTGTAAGTGTCAAGGTTGCCAGACACCCCGGCGTCTTGTACTCCCGGCAACCCTCCAAGAAGCTGTGATACATTGTCAAGTTGCACTTGACACAGACGCAACCTGTGAGTATTATGCTCATTCATGGTCACATCGTGTTACAAAAGATCCTGTAAGTTTTCATAGATATTTAATAAACGCATGTGTTATGTTATCTTGGTTTCATATTACTTTTTTGCGTAATATTTTGTATAATTTTTTCATATGTTTGTTTTTGGTGGAAGGAGGGTCTAAAGGATTTAATTGTGCAGATTTCTGTGTACCCCAGTATTGGGAATGGCGTGAAGTTATTTTTTTTTGTTTTAGTTTTATAATATTTTTGACAATGCAATACGAAAGAATTAAAATAATTGTACTAGAGTTTAAACCATTTTTTTTTTAATTATAACTCAAGCAGTTAGCAGTTTTCGCAGGTTGAAAGACTTCCGCTTTCTTCCGGGTTCACGCTACGTCCATACAAATTTTTTTCGGAATGGATATATATTTCTTAAAACAACGGATTTAAATGGGATTTGACAAAATAATAATTACAATAGACTTAAAATATTTATAGTGCCGGCCGGAGGATCGAACTCAGATATCGTTGGCTTGGTCACTGATGGCCGTTATGCTGTATATAGTGTTTTAGCCTGGTATATTTCGAGACGTTCGTCCCGCCATTTATCGATTGAAAATGTGATTTTGAAGTAATCTTTGACAGAAGGCTATATTCAGCAGCAACTCTTTATAGGCTGTAAAGAAGAAGAAGAAGGATGACATTTTGAAGCTTTTCCCTTAGTCGCCTCTTACGACACCCACGAGAAGAAAAGGTGGTGGTACATAGTCGCGCCTCACGACAAGATATGTCATGCGTGAAGATAAATAATAAAATAAAAGTTATTGTTCATGTTTCTAACTAAGTCTATAAAGTGTAAGTATTCTTGTTATCCTTTAAAGGATCTGTGTCTTCCGGGAAAGGAAACAATAGCTGTAATGTTTTGTTGTTTGTCGGACACGCAGCCGGACGTGATGTTTTATTGCCGCTACGTATTCCCATTTGTAGACATCAAAGTTCAGTTCGAACAGAGGCAAAGTTTTTAAATAATAATACTTTCTGATATCTTTATATGGAATTTAATCTAGTAAAACAAATTCTTTGTAAAATTAAAAAAAAAAAAAAAAAAAAAAAAAAAAAAAAAAAAAAAAAAAAAAAAAAAAAAAAAAAAAAAAAAAAAAAAAAAAAAAAAAAAAAAAAAAAAAAAAAAAAAAAAAAAAAAAAAAAAAAAAAAAAAAAAAAAAAAAAAAAAAAAAAAAAAAAAAAAAAAAAAAAAAAAAAAAAAAAAAAAAAAAAAAAAAAAAAAAAAAAAAAAAAAAAAAAAAAAAAAAAAAAAAAAAAAAAAAAAAAAAAAAAAAAAAAAAAAAAAAAAAAAAAAAAAAAAAAAAAAAAAAAAAAAAAAAAAAAAAAAAAAAAAAAAAAAAAAAAAAAAAAAAAAAAAAAAAAAAAAAAAAAAAAAAAAAAAAAAAAAAAAAAAAAAAAAAAAAAAAAAAAAAAAAAAAAAAAAAAAAAAAAAAAAAAAAAAAAAAAAAAAAAAAAAAAAAAAAAAAAAAAAAAAAAAAAAAAAAAAAAAAAAAAAAAAAAAAAAAAAAAAAAAAAAAAAAAAAAAAAAAAAAAAAAAAAAAAAAAAAAAAAAAAAAAAAAAAAAAAAAAAAAAAAAAAAAAAAAAAAAAAAAAAAAAAAAAAAAAAAAAAAAAAAAAAAAAAAAAAAAAAAAAAAAAAAAAAAAAAAAAAAAAAAAAAAAAAAAAAAAAAAAAAAAAAAAAAAAAAAAAAAAAAAAAAAAAAAAAAAAAAAAAAAAAAAAAAAAAAAAAAAAAAAAAAAAAAAAAAAAAAAAAAAAAAAAAAAAAAAAAAAAAAAAAAAAAAAAAAAAAAAAAAAAAAAAAAAAAAAAAAAAAAAAAAAAAAAAAAAAAAAAAAAAAAAAAAAAAAAAAAAAAAAAAAAAAAAAAAAAAAAAAAAAAAAAAAAAAAAAAAAAAAAAAAAAAAAAAAAAAAAAAAAAAAAAAAAAAAAAAAAAAAAAAAAAAAAAAAAAAAAAAAAAAAAAAAAAAAAAAAAAAAAAAAAAAAAAAAAAAAAAAAAAAAAAAAAAAAAAAAAAAAAAAAAAAAAAAAAAAAAAAAAAAAAAAAAAAAAAAAAAAAAAAAAAAAAAAAAAAAAAAAAAAAAAAAAAAAAAAAAAAAAAAAAAAAAAAAAAAAAAAAAAAAAAAAAAAAAAAAAAAAAAAAAAAAAAAAAAAAAAAAAAAAAAAAAAAAAAAAAAAAAAAAAAAAAAAAAAAAAAAAAAAAAAAAAAAAAAAAAAAAAAAAAAAAAAAAAAAAAAAAAAAAAAAAAAAAAAAAAAAAAAAAAAAAAAAAAAAAAAAAAAAAAAAAAAAAAAAAAAAAAAAAAAAAAAAAAAAAAAAAAAAAAAAAAAAAAAAAAAAAAAAAAAAAAAAAAAAAAAAAAAAAAAAAAAAAAAAAAAAAAAAAAAAAAAAAAAAAAAAAAAAAAAAAAAAAAAAAAAAAAAAAAAAAAAAAAAAAAAAAAAAAAAAAAAAAAAAGTAAATTAAATAATTCGAAATCCTAGTCCAAAGACTAGTTCGATCCCCAGTAAGAAGTCTCGCAGTTTTTCCAAAACTTTAGTACTACAGGCTCATGGCCAGTCACCTTTAAACAAAAATCATATCCGACTTGAAAGTAAGCTGAAGTATTTGTGTAAAGGACTAAGTTGTCGCATTGGCTTCCCTTGTTTTGAGAAATGCGTGATTATGCGTAAGCATCCGGGTTCGATTCCCGGTCGGCTCAATGTAGAAAAATCTTTTTCTACATTTTCACGGGTCTTAGTGTTTGTCGTACCTTCGTTGTTTCCGATTTCATAACACAAGTGCTTAAGGTACTTACCTCGGGATCAGTGCAATGTATGTTGTACCAGTGATGTTATCCATATTTATTTATTTACTTTAAAAAATGTGATTATAATAAGTGTCAGTTAAATAAAATAAAACGTTAAAATCGTAAGCTCGTAACTCGTCTCTCAAAAATTGCGGTTAATTTCCCTCCATATGTTTGTTTCACATCCATATGGTTGTTACACATTATTACACAGCAATTTTAGAGCATATAATTTCTGCTTAACTTTATGTTATTAAATTAAAGAGCAAAATGATTTTAAAATTTCATCTGACACGGGCGGAATTCGAACCCGCGACCACTGCGGTATAAATCACATGCTTTAAAATCAATGAAAATTGCGTATCAGTAAAAAAAACTCAAGTAAACAGTGAAGTTAGTAAATAATAATAAATGAATAAATATATTCATGCGCCCTTCCCTCATCCCATAGCTGACAAGGTAGCCAGAGTAAATAAATTAAATAAATCCACACATAGATAGTGACAACATATGTTCCTCTGATTCCAAAGTAAGCAGCTTAAGCACTTGTGTTAAGGAATCGGAAACAACAAGGCAAAACGGCCAGTCCTCAGAAAATTAAATCGTACCAACGGCTTAAATCGTATTTTACATTTGAAAAAAAAATATCATTGGTGACCTACCTCCTGCGAATCCAATCCTTTTTTTTTTTAATTTCTGTAATGTCACCGGAACTTAGGAACACAGGTACAGGTAGTGAGACTGTAGCCATCTGGGCGGAATTTCATAACAACACCTTAATACAAACTTCGGCTTTTACAATATTACTTGGATAATGTACAATAACAAAAAAAATATCTACACGCTATTTTCAATATTGGGGCAGATAGACGTCCAGACAATTAAGTCCTTTCGTCCCACTTTCCACTGAAGACATTTTTGGGACAACGTGACCAATGCTGAGCCTGTCGCCATCTTTATGTAAACGATAAAATCGTACATACATTTTGATGAGTACCATGACCATGATCAGTATGAACTGGAGATCGACTCGGGTCTCTTGACTCGAAAATCGATCACGCAACCTCTCAGCTATAGTGACTATTATTTTACTAAAGATTGCCACCATTTTCACCAGAGCTTTTCCTGTTCTTCATCCTCCTTCTCGATATTTGTTATCCCTATCTATTTATTCTACATTTAATATTTATTTTCTTCTTTGTTATTAAATTAAAGAGAAAAAGTTAAAATTTCATCTGACACGGGCGGAATTCGAACCCGCGATCTTCACCATTTCGTGGCGACGCTCTTACCTTAGAGCCACCGTGTCTTACACGCATCAGTTGAAATTTAAACTCGGTATTCTCTTATGTTACTTATGCCTTGTTTATTGGCATAGGCGCCATCTGTTATCCCTTTTCCAGTGACAATTTGATAATCCTGACTTTTCAGTTAGGAATTATCAATACGATATCGCCTACTTTAATTTTTATTATGCAATTTTATTGATTTTAAAGCATATTTATGCTGAACTTTTATGTTATTAAATTAAAGAGAACAAAGTTAAAACTTTAACTTTTTAACTATGCCAATAAACAAGGCATAAGTAATATAAGAGAATACAGAGTTAAAATTTCAACTGATGCGTGTAAGACACGGTGGCTGGGAGGTAAGAGCGTCGCCACGGATCGGCGAAGGTCGCGGGTTCGAATCCCGTCCGTGTAAGTTGAAATGTTAACTTTTTCTTTTAATATCATAAAATTCAGTATAAATATGCTTTAAAAATCATTAAAATTGCATATTTTCTTCTTTGTTCAATCCCTAGTTCTTCTGGTATTACAATTGATAGGAAACCTTGCTAGGAAGTGATTGCCATGATATCCACGCTAGGTAAGGGGATTGAGGAGCGCTGTACCAGACACCTTACATCTTAGACCCTATGGGCCATCACCGGTGTACTGAATTCTAGTATACTAATTTTCGGGGTGGATATGCCACCATCTGTCAGCAGTTGTAGCTATTTACAAAGCTTCTTCCTTTGTCACCTCCTAAGACACCCATGGGGAAAACGATATGACAACATCATGTCTAAACTCTAAACTCAAATTAAGAAGCCAAAACACTTGTGTCATGGAATCAGAAACAACGAAGGTACCACATACACCCAGACCTGAGACACTATAGAAAAGTGGTTTTCTACTTTGATCTGTCCGGGTATTGAACTCAAGAACTCTGAGCTAGGGACAGCTTCAAAATTGGTGTGCCACTTCTAGAAGCCGTTACGCTATCAATAAAGAAATAAATTTTCACTATCGAAGGCATTTATTAGCCTAAGTGCAGGCTTCATATACTGTCTTAATGAATCAGTGTCAATAACTTATCATCATATGTATAACTTTTTCCTACCTACCTTTCAATTAAAAAGAAAGAAGAAAAATCTCAGTTTCAGAGAATCGTAAAAGTAATAACAACACGGTTTTTACGACGAAAATCCCAACGTTAAATATGTTTTACATTTTGGCGTAAACAAAAACTTTTCATGTCGAAGTCTGAGGAAAATCATAAAGCATTTTGGAAACATTCAATGTTTCTGTTTGTTTAGGATTAGGGGCATGTAACATACGAGTATGTTACGTGACGAGGGTAACGGCGCGTAAAACAAAGAGATACGTATAAAAAAGAGTTAGAAATTGTTCAGAACTATTCATTCAGTTCATTTTCAAATAATATTCTGATAATAATATAATCCGTGTGGTAACGGCGTAAGAATATTGCCACTCCCTTTCTTCCCGTGGATATTGTAACAGGCGACTAAGGGATACAGCCTTGAATATCGTTGTAGCAACCGATGGATTGCGGGACAACCATCTCTAAAAATATCAGACCGAGTATGGGCAGTAGCGTCCGAGGTGAGAGTGGTCTAATACTGCGATCGCCAATCCGCTTGCCAAGCCTGGCGATTATAGCAAATCCTCCCTGTGGAGAGGCCAATGTCCTGCAGTGGTCTTTAACAGCCTGATATGTATGTATGCATATAATAATATAATCGGAAAGTTTAATAGCTCGAATACAATATAATGAGATACAGACAGTAGTTACCATGTCTTGAAAACTAATGGTTGCGGGTTAAAATCACGCTTGGGGTAAATATTTGTGTGATAAATATATTATTTATGTTCACGCACAATCCCTGACGGGGATAGCCAGAGAGAACAGATCGCCAAGTGTCACGATCCCTACATACTTCTTTCAGATTCATCATCTTCTTCATACATGCACGTCTAGGTATCCGAGTACTCTTGACCCTCCCCCTCTTCGAGCAATTTGCTCACATGTTCTTCGAAAGTTAGTCTCGCTCTACCTCGACACCTTTTAATATTAACTTTCGCGCTATATATTTTCTTCACCATTCGGTCTTCACTCATTCGCTCAACGTGCCCAAACCATCGAAGCACGCCCTTATCCATTTTTGAGACAAGGTCATCTTTCAAGCCTGCCATATTGCGAATCTCTTCGTTTCGCTTTCGGTCGGCCATGGTAAGGCCGCACATTTTACGAAGTGATCGCATCTCCACTGCATTCAACCTGCTTTTATGCTTCTTCTGGCATACCCAGGTTTCGCTGCCATATAACAAAGTCGGTACCAACACTGCGTTATGTATTGCAAGGCGTGCACTTTTCACAACGCCTTGCCTTTTGATTAACGCAGTCAGGGCACCAATGACTTTGTTCCCGGCAGCGACACGCCTGTCCACATCTAAATCACATCTTCCATCCCGGCTAAACGCACTCCCCAAGTATACAATTTCATTCACCTGTTCTAGACATTCCTGATTTACCCAAATTTCGCACTTCGTTCTTTCTTCGTCCCTTTCAAATACCAGTACCTTAGTTTTATTAGCATTCAAACGGAGACCATTAATTTCACATTCTTCTTTCATACACGTGACTAATGCCTGCAGTTCCGCCTCTGATGGTGCAATAAGCACTGCATCATCAGCATAAAGCAGACAATTTACTTTTATGTCACCCAATTTCACACCCAAACAGCTATCCTCAGCTTCTGTAAACAGCTGTCGAGATACAGTATGAACAGCCAGGAAGACATGACACAACCCTGTTTTACGCCCGTTTGGACGCTAAACATGGGTGACAGGTCATGCCCTACCCGCACACAGGCTT
Organism: Sericinus montela; assembly: GCA_029286605.1. Lineage (NCBI taxonomy): Eukaryota > Metazoa > Arthropoda > Insecta > Lepidoptera > Papilionidae > Sericinus > Sericinus montela. The sequence continues at coordinate 30,888 of JAGSMR010000281.1, read as the reverse complement.
TACAGTCACAGTAAAGTGTGATAAATGATTATATAAATATTTATCGACGTATATCGTACCGTTCCTTTGCGCAGTAAGACCGCGACAGGCCCACCCAGTTCAGGTGAAATGTGTAAAGGTGAAAAATTCTAATACCAATAACTGAATGGTTATATTATTCCGCTGTACATTCAAAACATTCCGATTGCTTTTATGAAAGCAAAATCAAATTGAAATAAAGTGATTTATCAGCTTGAAAAATTTAAATATCAAAATGTCCACGTAGCGCAATCGGTCGGATGAAAATAAAGCGAAGCAGAATGTGCCTGATTGCGGATATCGAGTAATTGAAATCGGTTGCACTGGCTGCACGTGACGTGACCTTCTGACTTATTGTTAAAATCTATACATTTACATAAAATTGAAGTGTCTGTTTGTTATACCAAATTAACAGCTTTTCACGAAATGTATATAAAAGTAAATGTATCCGGTAGTTACATAATAAAGCTATTTTTAAGCTTCAGGACGTAGCTAGTTTGAAATAAATTAACAATATAACCTGCCCTGAGGCATGACTACTATCCGTCGCCGGTCTGCTGAATTTGATCTGGTACTTTTCAAGATGATTAACCTATAATCTGCCGGCAGCCAATTGCATTTTAAGGCTTTTTCCCTTTACAATGCAATACAAGACTGTTGATTAAAATTTAAAAATTAAAATATGTTAAAAAGTTAAAAAAGTCTGAATTCGAGTGAAGAGTTCGATCACCAGGTGGTAGGCTCGTACCAATTACTTTTTTCAAAACTTATGTAGAATTAACATCGTTGGCTTGGAAATTAAGACGGCGACAGGTTCTCCACCTGACGCACTGTCCCAAATTGTATTAGGTGAAAGGTGGGACAAAAGGACCTAACTGTTTAGACCTCTGTCTACCCCAGTATGGTAAATTGAAAGATAATTTAAAAAAATATTGTCAAATCTAATATAGGAAATTAATACTCCATTTCTAATTAATGGCTGATTAAAACTGTAACATTGTCATTGATGTGAATTAACTTAAACTGAAAGAACCCAGATTAATCTTGGAACGAGATAGAATATTAGCGAAGCTCTCTAGATAACAATGAACGGTGATTAAAATTCTATACATTCTAATCTAACTTCATAAATTTTTTTTTAACTACACGCATTTTCCTTCAAGGAAATAGTCTGAGATCTAGAAAATTTAATTATTTCGATCCACACTTTTAACAGTGATAGAGCCACGCATCAGCTTTTGTTGCATGAATGGGCCAGCTTGACCGGGGAAGTACCACGACCACACAGAATACCGGCATGAAGTAGAAGTCTAAAAACTTCAGCGTTTCGTCTGGTGAGTGCAGGTAACTGGTGGCCCACACACCCCCCTCCCCTAATTCTGGGGGAGGGGGTCACTCTAAGGAAGGCGACACATCTGCTAAGCCTCTGGTATTGCGGGTGTTCATGGGTAGCGGTAATCACTTACCGTCACTCCCTGTCATTCCTTCCCTTTCATCACTCTCACTCATCCCTGCGTTCTGTTCCCAACTTACATTCCGTTTCCCACATTCGGCCGTCCTGATACAATGACTGTCCTCAGGCATTCCTCAGCATTCATGATGTTTCAAGTCTTTCAGTACAATACATCACACACACATTCCACATTCCTTCAGTCATACTTTACAAACATTATCTTAATTATTAAAAAAAAAAAAACAAAAATAAACATAAGCCATCTTAAAAACAAAAGAAAACATCTTAAAAACAAAAGAAAAACAATCTTAAAAACAAAAGAAAACATCTTAAAAAAACAAAACATCTTTCGAAGTTAGTTACAAATTTCTATACTCAGTATTTAGTTATGCCTTTTATTTTTACATTTTAAATACATTACTCCAGTTAAAACCATGATAACAAAGTAACATACAAGATAAACATATAGCATAGAAAAAAATAATAAAAATTTAAATGAAACAATGCATTCATCATCTATCATTCTTCACCAAATTATACTTACCAAGTTTCTTGCATTAAGAACTCTCTTCACCTTCTGTTGGCCAACGCTTCATACAATCTGCTGAGCTAGATGTTCTTATAGGCCCCTCAGTAGCACTATCATTTTTTTGTAGATCATAGCAATCATTCCTTCTAACCTTTATCACCTTGTAAGGTGTGATATTTAGGTTTCAGTTTAAGTCCTGAACCAAATTGTGTATGTTTTATAGCCACAATTTTTCCAACTTTGTATTGTGAATGTCCTTTTCTTTTTCTATTATAGCTTTTTGCATTCTCTACTAGAACTCTGAGAATCTGTTCTTTGGCCTGTTTTCTGAGATCCTTTCTATTTTCATTGAACACTTGTATGTACTCTTCCTGTAGTAACTCTTGTATCTTCTTGTCTTCTTTTACTTGTATTTTTGCACCTACAAGTAGTTCACAAGGTGTACAGTTGATGCTTCTTTGAAAGGTACTATTAATGGCTGTTTGCACTCGACTAATGTGTTTGTACCAAAGGCCAGAGTTCTCTATAAACGACTTCGTAAGTAATGGAATTAATATTCTGTGTATTCTCTCGACTTGTCCATTGCCTTGTGGAACACCCGTCGTAATAGTCACATGATGAATGTTCTCCTCCTTACAGTAATCTTGAAACTCATGACTAGTGAATGCAGTGCCTTTGTCAGTGATTATTCGTCGAGGGTTTCCGAAGGTTTGCTGATGGATCTCCAATTTGTTTAAAGTCTCTCGGCTTGATGTGCTTCTTGTTGGAAACAGCCAAACAAATTTAGTGAAAGCGTCCACCACTGTCAGTATATGGTTATACTGTTTACTAGTTTGCGTCAAAGGTCCAACATGATCCAAATGAATGGTATCCAAGGGAATACTGTTCTTCTCAATTGGATGCAGAAATCCTTCTTGCTTCCCTTCTTTCTTCGTAGCTAACAGGCATGGAATGCATGTCACTATAAAATCTTAAATTTTCTTATCTAATCCTGTTATGCAATAATCTCTTTCAATAGCTTCTTTCATCTTCTTCTTAGAAAATGTCCATTGCTTGCACCTTCTTCAATACTTCTTTCTCCATAGTCTTAGGTATAACCAGTAACTTCTTATCTCCTTTGTACAATATATCATTTTCATCCCAGTAATCTTAGTATGTCTTTTCCTTCAAAACTTCTTTTATAGCTGAGAGCCCTCGTCCTGATCTTGCGCTTGCTTTACTTGATCATGTAGTGTAGTAACTGCCACAAAGGGATAACGGCTCAAAGCATCGACACGCCTCATTTTTGTTCCAGAACGATGCTCTATTTCGAGGTCATATTCTTTGAGGAATAATACCCAGTGGGCTATCTTAGCAGAAATATCCTTCTTTTCAATGTCACTTCAAATGCCTTACAATCTGTGACAATTTTAAAATGTATTCCATACAAATACTGCCTGAACTTCTTTATACCTTCAATAATATTGGTTGCCTCCAGTTCATAGCTTGAATACCTTAATTGAGCATCATTTGTCTTTCGGCTCATGTAATGAACCGGGTGGAGACCTGTATCTGGTACTGCAAGAGTATAGCCGAATATGCCACACTAGAAGCATCTGTGTGCAACTCCGTCTTCAACTTGGGATTAAAAATCTTTAACACAGGACTGGATGCTAATCTCTCTTTTAAAATATTAAATGCTTGTCTTTGTTCATCTTCAAAAATAAATTCTTTTTCCTTTCTTAATAAATCTGTGAAAACTTACTTGTACTACACCATCATCCATCCATTCCTTTACCTGCTCTTCAACTATTCTCTGCTCTGCCAAGGACAAACGTCGTGGTCTCTGGGCGACAGGCACGTCATCTTTAAGAATTTTTTGTTTAACAGTCTATAATCCACACAAACCCTAACTGAACCATCTTTTTTCTCACTAATACCAAAGGACTTGAATATTCTGAAAAACTTACTTGTACTACACCATCATCCATCCATTCCTTTACCTGCTCTTCAACTATTCTCTGCTCTGCCAAGGACAAACGTCGTGGTCTCTGGGCGACAGGCACGTCATCTTTAAGAATTTTTTTGTTTAACAGTCTATAATCCACACAAACCCTAACTGAACCATCTTTTTTTCTCACTAATACCAAAAAAAAAATATCTTCACGCAATTCCCAATACAGGGGTAGACAGAGGTCAAGTCTAGACAATTAAGTCCCTTTGACCCACCTTCCACAGAAGATATTTTCGGGACAACGTGACAGGTGGTGAGCCCGTCGCCGCCTTTATGTCCAAGCCAACGATGAAATTCGTACATAAGTTTTGAAAAACTCATTGGTACTGCCACCTGGGGATCGAACTCGGGTCTCTCGACTCGAAATTCCGACCACCCAACAACTCGGCTATCATGGCTTTTTACCAAAGGACTAATACCAAAGGACTTGAATATTCTGAAAAACTTACTTGTACTACACCATCATCCATCCATTCCTTTACCTGCTCTTCAACTATTCTCTGCTCTGCCAAGGACAAACGTCGTGGTCTCTGGGCGACAGGCACGTCATCTTTAAGAATTTTTTGTTTAACAGTCTATAATCCACACAAACCCTAACTGAACCATCTTTTTTTCTCACTAATACCAAAGGACTTGAATATTCTGAAAAACTTACTTGTACTACACCATCATCCATCCATTCCTTTACCTGCTCTTCAACTATTCTCTGCTCTGCCAAGGACAAACTTCGTGGTCTCTGGGCGACAGGCACGTCATCTTTAAGAACAATCTTCAGCTCAAAAGGTGCACAATTGGATTGGATTATAACCTTCAATACACTGCAAAACTTTTTCCTTATGGAATAATCAGAAATATGCTCAACTTCCAAAGTGGGATCTGAAAACAACACAACTTAGGCATCCATTCATCACTATCAGACAAAAACTTCACTTTGTACCCATTCATTATCATGGTTATTTTTCGTAGTAATTCTAGAAATGTTATGTCTTTTGATATGATTTTAGGCCTAGGCCTAAAATCATATCAAAAGACATAACATTTTTGTTCACTATATGAAATAACACGTTTTGATAGTTTTGCCGTCGATTGTAATGTCCAAGAACATCTTTCCTAATGAATTCACCATCGTACGTCCGAGTCCCGTCAAACATAAGTTATGTTCGTATTTTTCTGTTCCAACGGTAATGAAACGCTCGTCCGTCATTAAATTGAAGTCGCTGCCGGATTCAATTAAAGCGTTCACTGTTAATTCCTTAATCTTGACACTAATCAGCGGCTTCGTTGAGAGATTTCTTGTTTTGTTTACGTTATTTTCCACCTGCATAGCCTCGTTTCCACCTTTTGACGTCTGGCTGTCACAACTGCTGTCACTTGTCGCACCCACCCTGAAGTTAGCTGAGCGCAGTTTTGCCGACTGAGATCCACTACTGCCAACCGCACGATCTTGCGCTGCGTTCGGCGCGGACTGTTTTACCGACTTGTGAGGAGCGCTAGCGCTGCGTTCCGTGCTCGCGCCGCCGCCGGCCGCAGCCCAAGTGTATCGTGATCAAATATGGCCGTACTGATTACAGCGAAAACACTTGAGACCGTTCGGACAATGTGTCGAGATATGACTGTTTTCGCCGCAGTTGTAACAACGTCGAATGGATTTTTCTGTTTTCTTTCTTACAGCTGGTTCGGTTCCCGCTTCTTTCTTCGCATCGTTTACCATCTTGAATTCTAAATTACTAATTTCTCTTTGAGCATAGTGTACGTCGTTACGCCATATAAAATAATTTCGCCTGAGCGCCGTCGATTACATCCACTATGTACTGGATAGCAACATAACCGGGAAATCTCGCTTTTTACCAAAGGACTTGAATATTCTGAAAAACTTACTTGTACTACACCATCATCCATCCATTCCTTTACCTGCTCTTTAACTATTCTCTGCTCTGCCAAGGACAAACGTTGTGGTCTCTGGGCGACAGGCACGTCATCTTTAAGAATTTTTGTTTAACAGTCTATAATCCACACAAACCCTAACTGAACCATCTTTTTTCTCACTAATACCAAAAAAAAAAAAAAAAATATCTTCACGCAATTCCCAATACAGGGGTAGACAGAGGTCAAGTCTAGACAATTAAGTCCCTTTGACCCACCTTCCACAGAAGATATTTTCGGGACAACGTGACAGGTGGTGAGCCCGTCGCCGCCTTTATGTCCAAGCCAACGATGAAATTCGTACATAAGTTTTGAAAAACTCATTGGTACTGCCACCTGGGGATCGAACTCGGGTCTCTCGACTCGAAATTCCGACCACCCAACAACTCGGCTATCATGGCTTTTTACCAAAGGACTAATACCAAAGGACTTGAATATTCTGAAAAACTTACTTGTACTACACCATCATCCATCCATTCCTTTACCTGCTCTTTAACTATTCTCTGCTCTGCCAAGGACAAACGTTGTGGTCTCTGGGCGACAGGCACGTCATCTTTAAGAATTTTTGTTTAACAGTCTATAATCCACACAAACCCTAACTGAACCATCTTTTTTCTCACTAATACCAAAAAAAAAAAAAAAAAAAAAAAAAAAAAAAAAAAAAAAAAAAAAAAAAAAAAAAAAAAAAAAAAAAAAAAAAAAAATATCTTCACGCAATTCCCAATACAGGGGTAGACAGAGGTCAAGTCTAGACAATTAAGTCCCTTTGACCCACCTTCCACCGAAGATATTTTCGGGACAACGTGACAGGTGGTGAGCCCGTCGCCGCCTTTATGTCCAAGCCAACGATGAAATTCGTACATAAGTTTTGAAAAACTCATTGGTACTGCCACCTGGGGATCGAACTCGGGTCTCTCGACTCGAAATTCCGACCACCCAACAACTCGGCTATCATGGCTTTTTACCAAAGGACTAATACCAAAGGACTTGAATATTCTGAAAAACTTACTTGTACTACACCATCATCCATCCATTCCTTTACCTGCTCTTTAACTATTCTCTGCTCTGCCAAGGACAAACGTTGTGGTCTCTGGGCGACAGGCACGTCATCTTTAAGAATTTTTGTTTAACAGTCTATAATCCACACAAACCCTAACTGAACCATCTTTTTTTCTCACTAATACCAAAAAAAAAAAAAAAAATATCTTCACGCAATTCCCAATACAGGGGTAGACAGAGGTCAAGTCTAGACAATTAAGTCCCTTTGACCCACCTTCCACAGAAGATATTTTCGGGACAACGTGACAGGTGGTGAGCCCGTCGCCGCCTTTATGTCCAAGCCAACGATGAAATTCGTACATAAGTTTTTGAAAAAACTCATTGGTACTGCCACCTGGGGATCGAACTCGGGTCTCTCGACTCGAAATTCCGACCACCCAACAACTCGGCTATCATGGCTTTTTACCAAAGGACTTGAATATTCTGAAAAACTTACTTGTACTACACCATCATCCATCCATTCCTTTACCTGCTCTTTAACTATTCTCTGCTCTGCCAAGGACAAACGTTGTGGTCTCTGGGCGACAGGCACGTCATCTTTAAGAACAATCTTCAGCTCAAAAGGTGCATCTTTCAATTGGATTGGATTATAACCTTCAATACACTGCAAAACTTTTTCCCTTATGGAATAATCAGAAATATGCTCAACTTCCAAAGTGGGATCCATCAATTCATCACTATCAGACAAAAACTTCACTTTGTACCCATTCATTATCATGGTTATTTTTCGTAGTAATTCTAGGCCTAAAATCATATCCAAAGACATAACATTTTTGTTCACTATATGAAATAACACGTTTTGATAGTTTTGCCGTCGATTGTAATGTCCAAGAACATCTTTCCTAATGAATTCACCATCGTACGTCCGAGTCCCGTCAAACATAAGTTATGTTCGTATTTTTCTGTTCCAACGGTAATGAAACGCTCGTCCGTCATTAAATTGAAGTCGCTGCCGGATTCAATTAAAGCGTTCACTGTTAATTCCTTAATCTTGACACTAATCAGCGGCTTCGTTGAGAGATTTCTTGTTTTGTTTACGTTATTTTCCACCTGCATAGCCTCGTTTCCACCTTTTGACGTCTGGCTGTCACAACTGCTGTCACTTGTCGCACCCACCCTGAAGTTAGCTGAGCGCAGTTTTGCCGACTGAGATCCACTACTGCCAACCGCACGATCTTGCGCTGCGTTCGGCGCGGACTGTTTTACCGACTTGTGAGGAGCGCTAGCGCTGCGTTCCGTGCTCGCGCCGCCGCCGGCCGCAGCCCAAGTGTATCGTGATCAATCTCTCTCTCTCTCTCTCTCTCTCTCTCTCTCTCTCTCTCTCTCTCTCTCTCTCTCTCTCTCTCTCTCTCTCTCTCTCTCTCTCTCTCTCTCTCTCTCTCTCTCTCTCTCTCTCTCTCTCTCTCTCTCTCTCTCTCTCTCTCTCTCTCTCTCTCTCTCTCTCTCTCTCTCTCTCTCTCTCTCTCTCTCTCTCTCTCTCTCTCTCTCTCTCTCTCTCTCTCTCTCTCTCTCTCTCTCTCTCTCTCTCTCTCTCTCTCTCTCTCTCTCTCTCTCTCTCTCTCTCTCTCTCTCTCTCTCTCTCTCTCTCTCTCTCTCTCTCTCTCTCTCTCTCTCTCTCTCTCTCTCTCTCTCTCTCTCTCTCTCTCTCTCTCTCTCTCTCTCTCTCTCTCTCTCTCTCTCTCTCTCTCTCTCTCTCTCTCTCTCTCTCTCTCTCTCTCTCTCTCTCTCTCTCTCTCTCTCTCTCTCTCTCTCTCTCTCTCTCTCTCTCTCTCTCTCTCTCTCTCTCTCTCTCTCTCTCTCTCTCTCTCTCTCTCTCTCTCTCTCTCTCTCTCTCTCTCTCTCTCTCTCTCTCTCTCTCTCTCTCTCTCTCTCTCTCTCTCTCTCTCTCTCTCTCTCTCTCTCTCTCTCTCTCTCTCTCTCTCTCTCTCTCTCTCTCTCTCTCTCTCTCTCTCTCTCTCTCTCTCTCTCTCTCTCTCTCTCTCTCTCTCTCTCTCTCTCTCTCTCTCTCTCTCTCTCTCTCTCTCTCTCTCTCTCTCTCTCTCTCTCTCTCTCTCTCTCTCTCTCTCTCTCTCTCTCTCTCTCTCTCTCTCTCTCTCTCTCTCTCTCTCTCTCTCTCTCTCTCTCTCTCTCTCTCTCTCTCTCTCTCTCTCTCTCTCTCTCTCTCTCTCTCTCTCTCTCTCTCTCTCTCTCTCTCTCTCTCTCTCTCTCTCTCTCTCTCTCTCTCTCTCTCTCTCTCTCTCTCTCTCTCTCTCTCTCTCTCTCTCTCTCTCTCTCTCTCTCTCTCTCTCTCTCTCTCTCTCTCTCTCTCTCTCTCTCTCTCTCTCTCTCTCTCTCTCTCTCTCTCTCTCTCTCTCTCTCTCTCTCTCTCTCTCTCTCTCTCTCTCTCTCTCTCTCTCTCTCTCTCTCTCTCTCTCTCTCTCTCTCTCTCTCTCTCTCTCTCTCTCTCTCTCTCTCTCTCTCTCTCTCTCTCTCTCTCTCTCTCTCTCTCTCTCTCTCTCTCTCTCTCTCTCTCTCTCTCTCTCTCTCTCTCTCTCTCTCTCTCTCTCTCTCTCTCTCTCTCTCTCTCTCTCTCTCTCTCTCTCTCTCTCTCTCTCTCTCTCTCTCTCTCTCTCTCTCTCTCTCTCTCTCTCTCTCTCTCTCTCTCTCTCTCTCTCTCTCTCTCTCTCTCTCTCTCTCTCTCTCTCTCTCTCTCTCTCTCTCTCTCTCTCTCTCTCTCTCTCTCTCTCTCTCTCTCTCTCTCTCTCTCTCTCTCTCTCTCTCTCTCTCTCTCTCTCTCTCTCTCTCTCTCTCTCTCTCTCTCTCTCTCTCTCTCTCTCTCTCTCTCTCTCTCTCTCTCTCTCTCTCTCTCTCTCTCTCTCTCTCTCTCTCTCTCTCTCTCTCTCTCTCTCTCTCTCTCTCTCTCTCTCTCTCTCTCTCTCTCTCTCTCTCTCTCTCTCTCTCTCTCTCTCTCTCTCTCTCTCTCTCTCTCTCTCTCTCTCTCTCTCTCTCTCTCTCTCTCTCTCTCTCTCTCTCTCTCTCTCTCTCTCTCTCTCTCTCTCTCTCTCTCTCTCTCTCTCTCTCTCTCTCTCTCTCTCTCTCTCTCTCTCTCTCTCTCTCTCTCTCTCTCTCTCTCTCTCTCTCTCTCTCTCTCTCTCTCTCTCTCTCTCTCTCTCTCTCTCTCTCTCTCTCTCTCTCTCTCTCTCTCTCTCTCTCTCTCTCTCTCTCTCTCTCTCTCTCTCTCTCTCTCTCTCTCTCTCTCTCTCTCTCTCTCTCTCTCTCTCTCTCTCTCTCTCTCTCTCTCTCTCTCTCTCTCTCTCTCTCTCTCTCTCTCTCTCTCTCTCTCTCTCTCTCTCTCTCTCTCTCTCTCTCTCTCTCTCTCTCTCTCTCTCTCTCTCTCTCTCTCTCTCTCTCTCTCTCTCTCTCTCTCTCTCTCTCTCTCTCTCTCTCTCTCTCTCTCTCTCTCTCTCTCTCTCTCTCTCTCTCTCTCTCTCTCTCTCTCTCTCTCTCTCTCTCTCTCTCTCTCTCTCTCTCTCTCTCTCTCTCTCTCTCTCTCTCTCTCTCTCTCTCTCTCTCTCTCTCTCTCTCTCTCTCTCTCTCTCTCTCTCTCTCTCTCTCTCTCTCTCTCTCTCTCTCTCTCTCTCTCTCTCTCTCTCTCTCTCTCTCTCTCTCTCTCTCTCTCTCTCTCTCTCTCTCTCTCTCTCTCTCTCTCTCTCTCTCTCTCTCTCTCTCTCTCTCTCTCTCTCTCTCTCTCTCTCTCTCTCTCTCTCTCTCTCTCTCTCTCTCTCTCTCTCTCTCTCTCTCTCTCTCTCTCTCTCTCTCTCTCTCTCTCTCTCTCTCTCTCTCTCTCTCTCTCTCTCTCTCTCTCTCTCTCTCTCTCTCTCTCTCTCTCTCTCTCTCTCTCTCTCTCTCTCTCTCTCTCTCTCTCTCTCTCTCTCTCTCTCTCTCTCTCTCTCTCTCTCTCTCTCTCTCTCTCTCTCTCTCTCTCTCTCTCTCTCTCTCTCTCTCTCTCTCTCTCTCTCTCTCTCTCTCTCTCTCTCTCTCTCTCTCTCTCTCTCTCTCTCTCTCTCTCTCTCTCTCTCTCTCTCTCTCTCTCTCTCTCTCTCTCTCTCTCTCTCTCTCTCTCTCTCTCTCTCTCTCTCTCTCTCTCTCTCTCTCTCTCTCTCTCTCTCTCTCTCTCTCTCTCTCTCTCTCTCTCTCTCTCTCTCTCTCTCTCTCTCTCTCTCTCTCTCTCTCTCTCTCTCTCTCTCTCTCTCTCTCTCTCTCTCTCTCTCTCTCTCTCTCTCTCTCTCTCTCTCTCTCTCTCTCTCTCTCTCTCTCTCTCTCTCTCTCTCTCTCTCTCTCTCTCTCTCTCTCTCTCTCTCTCTCTCTCTCTCTCTCTCTCTCTCTCTCTCTCTCTCTCTCTCTCTCTCTGATTACAGCGAAAACACTTGAGACCGTTCGGACAATGTGTCGAGATATGACTGTTTTCGCCGCAGTTGTAACAACGTCGAATGGATTTTTCTGTTTTCTTTCTTACAGCTGGTTCGGTTCCCGCTTCTTTCTTCGCATCGTTTACCATCTTGAATTCTAAATTACTAATTTCTCTTTGAGCATAGTGTACGTCGTTACGCCATATAAAATAATTTCGCCTGAGCGCCGTCGATTACATCCACTATGTACTGGATAGCAACATAACCGGGAAATCTCGCTTTTTCCCCAATTCTCTCATCGCAAGCATATACTGATAGTAGCTTTCGTCCTTACGCTTCATTCTGTTTGCCATCAGCTCATGCATTTCTTTACTGTTGATTACATCGGGAAACTCCTTTTGTATAGCCATCTTGAGCTCGTCGTACGTCTTGAATACCTTTTCTGACTTCAACCATAATGCCGCCGTGCCGCACAAAGACCTGCGCACGATTATAAGTTTCTGTTGCGCGGTCCAACTAAATAATAAATCTCAGTTCCTTGAATTATTATAAATGCTTCATAGAATTTTTCTTCTATTCCAAACTGAAAATTATTGTAAAATAATATTAAATATAAATCCCACTGAATTCTATTTTTCGAAAGTAATAGTTTTAATGCAGAAGTTTTTTTTTCGTTTCTTTACTTCTAATGAATATAGATTTTGGGAATTCCAATTAACTTCGAGGTTATAGTATAAGAGTTATTGAAACAGAAAATGTCGACTACAGGATAAAGGCTTTTCTCATGTGGCAGGCGCGTACCAATGTGTTTTTTCAAAACCTATGTACGAATTACATCGTTGGCTTTGACATAAAGACGGCAACGGGCTCATCACCTGTCACGTTGTCCCGAAAATATCTTCGGTGGAAGGTGGGTCGAAGGGACAATTGTCTAGACTAGACCTCTGTCTACTCTCTCTCTCTCTGTATTGGGAATAGCGTGAAGGTAATTATTTATTTATTTCATATGATTGATTTTCTACAATCACTTCTTTCGACCAGTAGCTCTCGGTAGATGAGGCTTATAATTATATTATCTTTACGAAGTATCAGGAATGCTGGGTTAGACTGAGTTCGAGTCATTACAATAGTTTCGACGCACCTTTGCCGGTGCTTATTTGTGGAAAAGTCTTATGCCCAAGCCAACGCTATTACATGCTACCGTATACATGCATAAACAAATATTTACATAAAATATATTCATCCCACTTTTTAAATATGAATGTCCCTTTCCTTTTATGAATATCATGTTGTTATTGAAGGAACATAATTAACGGCATATAAAAAATTATTTACTCATCGATACAATTTACCAATATTACATCCATCGATTGATTTCTAAACCTATCTCACTTTTATAATTAGACTTCTCTAATAGAAAAGAAACAGGTGGAAGAAACTACATAGATATTCTATCTTTTGTATTTTTTTTAAAATAACGAAAATACAGTTTCAAACATTAAATGATTAGAGATAGCATTGGAACGTTCAACTCATTCCTAGAAATTTTGAAAGAAGCATGAAATGGAATGAATTCAATCACATTATTGTTTTAAATTTATTTCGAGATTATTATTACTCCTAAAGTCACGACAGCCGATTGGTTGGGTGGTCGGAATTTCGAGTCAAAAGACCGAGTTCAATCCCCAGGTGGCAGGTTCGTACCAATGGGTTTTTCTAAAAACCTATGTACGAATTACATCGTTGGCTTGGACATAAAGACGGCAACGGGCTCATCACCTGTCACGTTGTCCCGAAAATATCTTCGGTGGAAGGTGGGTCGAAGGGACAATTGTCTAGACTAGACCTCTGTCTACTCTCTCTCTCTCTGTATTGGGAATTGCGTGAACATATTTATATTTATTTTATTTATTCATTATTTCATAAAGCATTTTCAATTCCTTCTATCTACAGTCATTTTCTAATGCCAGGGTAGCTAGAGATTCAGGCTATGTAGCCTTTACGATCGTTATTTCACCGGAGCACATTTGGAACAGCTTGACAACTGATGAACCTGTCATCTCCATCTTGTAAATTAGCTAATATTACAATATTAATATTTATACAATAATACATATGTAAATATTTATACAAATATATGTATTTACATGACTCCAGTACAAGCTTTCATATTCTTAACACAAATGATTGCTCTAACGATTACATTCGTACCCTGCTCTACGCTTCGAAGGCACGGTCACTACGCACTAGAATGTCGTACCGTCTCATTTTTCTAAAATTTCTTTTAATAACTTGAAGTAAGCACCAATGCTTGTAACTGTTAACGGTTTACGAACGAATGTAAGGCTATGTAGTGAACAAGCGACCAATGTAAAAAATGTAATCTAGACAAATTTTCAAATATATACCTTAATGTACACTTAATTAGTAATACTTTTGTAAATAATAAGTACAAATTAAGGGCTCTCCACCTAAGTACGGCCTCACCGTTGTAATTGGTGCTTTGAGGCGGCTATGCCCAATCTGCGGCAGCACTAAGTGCTTTACTATGTAACAGATGGGGCTGTTATCATTTACAGAAGCTCGTGTTTTCCATTATTTACCAATAATTAGTAAAATAATTGAACATTAAATGGGTATCGTAAGATGCCGCTAAGGAAAAGCCTATAATGGCAATGGCTGCCAACAGACACTGGCAGCATTAATCAAAAATATCTTTAAGCTATTTCCAATACAGGGGTAGACAGAGGCCTCAATAACTAACTCATTTTGACCCACCTTTCAACGAAGATATTTTTGGGGAAAACGTGACAGGTGGAGAGCCTGTCGCCGTCTTTTTAGGTCTAAGCCAACGATATGAACGTTACGTAAGTAATTGTAAAACTCTTTGGTACGAACCTGCTACCTAGACAATCCTATACCGAACTTGGGTCTCTTGAATTATATTCCAATCACCCAATCCTAATCCTATGTGTCCTATATGACACCGAGAAACCATTTCGAAATATACCAGACTAAATTTCGGAGGAGGTTCATGTTGCACTATACTTTTAAAAGCCGTTATGATGATGACGACGGTGGCGAATGTAAGGGTGAAAAGATCTTTTTATAGAAAAGGGAGGCAAACGAGCAGGTGGCTCACGCGATGGTAAGTGATTACCGCCGCCCATGAACACCCACAATACCAGAGGCTTAGCAGATGCGTTGCCTCCTTAGAGTGCCCCTCCCCCAGAATTGGGGAGGGAGGTGTGTGGGCCACCGGTTACCTGCACTCACCAGACGAAACGCAGAAGTTTGTTAGACTTCTACTTCACGCCGGTATTCTGTGAGGTCCTGGTACTTCCTCGGTCGAGCCGGCCCATTCATGCAACAACAAAAGCATGGCTGTACCACTGTAAGATCTAACACTCTACCACTAAGAGATCTATTTTAAATGAACTATTCGTAATGAATTAACTGAGCGTGTCGGTCCACAGCTTTGAAATACTATGAGTAGTGCTTTCACAATAATGTGCATGTCTGCAATAACTATATTTTTCCTTAGACAGTACGAATAAAATATTACATTATAAAGACGTAGGGACGAATAATTGCTAAAATGTAAAACTGCGCGATATGCAAAGAAAACGACATTATTTACTTACATCGCGTCTGCTTAGTCACCGCACCAAATGAATTTACGAATTACTTTTATCTGAAATTTCATATCTAAATGTCATAATTCACCGGAGAGCGTGTACACAAAGATATAATAAATCCAATTGAGATCTAATCATTACTCGACGCCTGATTTCCTATGATTATGAAAACATACATGAAGCAGGTATTTGACTGTAGAGGAAATTCAATTTACAACCTATAAGAAAACATTAAACATTATGAATTTGTTTTGTTAAGGAAAAGAATGTGTAAAATTATTAATTATTTTTTTATGGAAACTTCCTAGTTGTTAAGAATAAAAATCTTAGGTCAAATTACTCATTTGGGACCACTCTATTTTAGTATCTGCAAACTTTTATATTTTATTCTTTTCTTTTATATGAAGGTGAATTCAGTGTTCAAGATGGTAACTGATTAATTCAGCTATTACTAGTACTAGTTATACTTTTTTTTTAGATTATCTACAGACAGATCCTAAAAAACATTTACTGTATGATCAATTATTGGCCATTTAAATTTATTATGTGTGACTATTTACAAATACATTTTATCACGTAAAGGTAAAAAGGTGGAGACTTGCAAAGGGAAGAAAGGTATACTGCGCGTTGGTATTATTTCACCTCTGCCGATTAAGGGATTGTTTTCTGAATTCATGTAAGTATTTGTTTATTGCATTTATTTAACTTTATTATACCTTTTAAGATATATAAGAATAAAAAGCGGGCATTATCATTAAACCAATTTCTGTCTTAAAAGCCATGAGGAGTGGAAATATGTCGAAAGAAAGAAGTAAAACCGGAATGGTAAAGAGAAATTGAGAAAGTAAGAGTCTCAGAAAAACAAATGAAGTCTCCGATATGAAGTGAAACGCGATCGAGTCCAACAAGGTTGCCAATCTTTGTAAATAAAGACGTTATTAATTGAGCTACAAAACTATTAATGATGTTTATCGTAGTTTTTATTATTTTCTTGGAGCTTTAACAACAAACTTTATAAAATATATAAAAGTATCTTCTCGCAATTTCTATACAGGGATAGACAGAGGTCTAGTATAGAAAATTAAGTCCCTTGGACCCACCTTCCCCGAAGATATTTTCGGGACAACGTGACAGGTGGTTAGCCCGTCGCCGTCTTTTTAGGTCTAAGCCAACGATATGAACGTTACGTAAGTAATTGTAAAACTCTTTGGTACGAACCTGCTACCTAGACAATCCTATACTGAACTTGGGCCTCTTGAATTATATTCCAATCACCCAATCCTAATCCTATGTGTCCTATATGACACCGAGAAACCATTTCGAAATATACCAGACTAAATTTCGGAGGAGGTTCATGTTGCACTATACTTTTAAAAGCCGTTATGATGATGACGACGGTGGCGAATGTAAGGGTGAAAAGATCTTTTTATAGAAAAGGGAGGCAAACGAGCAGGTGGCTCACGCGATGGTAAGTGATTACCGCCGCCCATGAACACCCACAATACCAGAGGCTTAGCAGATGCGTTGCCTCCTTAGAGTGCCCCTCCCCAGAATTGGGGAGGGAGGTGTGTGGGCCACCGGTTACCTGCACTCACCAGACGAAACGCAGAAGTTTGTTAGACTTCTACTTCACGCCGGTATTCTGTGAGGTCCTGGTACTTCCCCGGTCGAGCCGGCCCATTCATGCAACAACAAAAGCATGGCTGTACCACTGTAAGATCTAACACTCTACCACTAAGAGATCTATTTTAAATGAACTATTCGTAATGAATTAACTGAGCGTGTCGGTCCACAGCTTTGAAATACTATGAGTAGTGCTTTCACAATAATGTGCATGTCTGCAATAACTATATTTTTCCTTAGACAGTACGAATAAAATATTACATTATAAAGACGTAGGGACGAATAATTGCTAAAATGTAAAACTGCGCGATATGCAAAGAAAACGACATTATTTACTTACATCGCGTCTGCTTAGTCACCGCACCAAATGAATTTACGAATTACTTTTATCTGAAATTTCATATCTAAATGTCATAATTCACCGGAGAGCGTGTACACAAAGATATAATAAATCAATTGAGATCTAATCATTACTCGACGCCTGATTTCCTATGATTATGAAAACATACATGAAGCAGGTATTTGACTGTAGAGGAAATTCAATTTACAACCTATAAGAAAACATTAAACATTATGAATTTGTTTTGTTAAGGAAAAGAATGTGTAAAATTATTAATTATTTTTATGGAAACTTCCTAGTTGTTAAGAATAAAAATCTTAGGTCAAATTACTCATTTGGGACCACTCTATTTTAGTATCTGCAAACTTTTATATTTTATTCTTTTCTTTTTATATGAAGGTGAATTCAGTGTTCAAGATGGTAACTGATTAATTCAGCTATTACTAGTACTAGTTATACTTTTTTAGATTATCTACAGACAGATCCTAAAAACATTTACTGTATGGTCAATTATTGGCCATTTAAATTTATTATGTGTGACTATTTACAAATACATTTTATCACGTAAAGGTAAAAGGTGGAGACTTGCAAAGGGAAGAAAGGTATATTGCGCGTTGGTATTATTTCACCTCTGCCGATTGTTTTCTGAATTCATGTAAGTATTTGTTTATTGTATTTATTTAACTTTATTATACCTTTTAAGATATATAAGAATAAAAAGCGGGCATTATCATTAAACCAATTTCTGTCTTTTAGCCATGAGGTGGAAATATGTCGAAAGAAAGAAGTAAAACCGGAATGGTAAAGAGAAATTGAGAAAGTAAGAGTCTCAGAAAAACAAATGAAGTCTCCGATATGAAGTGAAACGCGATCGAGTCCAACAAGGTTGCCAATCTTTGTAAATAAAGACGTTATTAATTGAGCTACAAAACTATTAATGATGTTTATCGTAGTTTTAATTATTTTCTTGGAGCTTTAACAACAAACTTTATAAAATATATAAAAGTATCTTCTCGCAATTCTCTATACAGGGATAGACAGAGGTCTAGTATAGAAAATTAAGTCCCTTGGACCCACCTTCCCCGAAGATATTTTCAGGACAACGTGACAGGTGGTTAGCCCGTCGCCGTCTTTATGTCCAAGCCAACGATGAAATTTGCCACCTTCTGCCACGTACTGCCACCTGGCGATCGAACTCAGGTTTCTCGACTCGAAATTCCGAGCACCCAACAACTCGGCTATCGTGACTTATTTACCCAACAACAAACTTTAACATGATTAATGATGAAATAAACGATTCTATAAAACTTAAACAATTCTTAGTTAATAAATAACGCGTAAATAACGCATTCAGATGAAAAAATTAAATATTCATTTATAGCCTTTTAACCTAGAGACCAAGCTTTGCAGAATGTTATGATATACATTCATATTTATTTAATTATTTAGGTTCACCACCAAGGATTACATCGAAGCAATAAACACAAAACTTAAGTATTAAATATTTTAGGTAAATGTATCCTTAATTAAAAGTAAACAAAACGTTCATAGTTGTACGGACTTCGGAAGAACATCATATTTTCGTATGTATGGTGTAATATGCACTTTACACCAAAAATTTTATCAAATGAAAAAGTAATTATGTAAAGTTAAAAAATTGATTTATAAGATAATGCTTATGTGCTATTATACTGGGTGGCCATGAATTAGTTAACATTTGAAAAAATCGTATAAAAAACCATTTAACATATTTTAGAAATCGTTTATTTACGAGAAAGCTAATTAGTTTTAATTTATTTTTAAAAATTATTTCGTCTAAATGACCACCGTTTCGGTTTTGCACTCTTCTAAGCGAGTCCTGAAGTTTTCGAATACTCTTCTGCAAAGGGACCGCGAGATCGCCGACATCTCTTCGATGCTTTTTCTTTAAGTTGACGCAGTGTATTCGGTTTATCAATATATACACAACTCTATAAATAACCCAATAAAAAGAAGTCTGCTGGAGATAGATCTGGACATCTGGGTGGCCATGGGATGTCACCCCATCTGGATATCAGCTTTTCCGGAAACATGTCTTTGACCACCGGCAAGGACTCGTTCGATGTGTGACACGTGGCTCCATCTTGTTGAAACCATGTGTTACGATTATAGCCAGCAAATTCCAGTAGCATCGGTGCTAAGACATCCCGTAACATTTTCACATACTCGGCAGAATTAACAGTAACATGCAGCTACCTTAGGAGAGTGAAGCTTTAGGATTTTCGCTGCTCCAACACCTGCAATTGTGCCCCCGCCCGCGCCCGCGCCCCGCGCGGCAATAGTTTGCGCGGTAAGTTACATTTAAATGTTAACGAATTCTTGGCCCACCCTGTACATTAATTTTAGTTTTAGTTTATAACTAGAGACATTTCCATTAAAAATACATAATTTATTTAATAATAAATAAATATACTTGTAAATTAATAAATGAAATAAATTAATGTATTCACGCTACTCCCAAAACTGGGATGTACAGATGTCCAGACAAGACGTAATTTTATAGGTAATACACTTGACCAAATTTAATCGAATAATCGAATAATCTTTTTTTCTAAAAATATTTTAAAAGTCACGATAGCCGAATGGTTGGGTGGTCGGAATTTCGAGTCAAGAGACCCGAGTTCGATCCCCAGGTGGCAGGCTCGTATCAATGGTTTTTCAAAACTTATGTACGAATTATATCGTTGGCTTGTCCATAAAGACGGCGACGGACTCACCACCTGTCACTTTGCCCCATAATATCTTCGGAGGGTCGAAGGGACTTAATTGTCTAGACTAGACCTCTGTCTACCCCTGTAATGGGAATTGCGTGAAGATATTAATTATTATTATTTATTATTCTAAAAATATTTATTTCACGTTCTTGTAGAAACGCCAAGATTTTACATACAAGGAAACATCTGCTTCCCTTACTGCAAAGCGAATGTATATCCGCTCATATTTGAGAGCGATATGTAAATAGTTTCTTCATATTTGTAAAGTCCCAAGTATGAAGTTATGGAAGAAAACTTAAATTGAGATGTGAGATAGATGTAAACCGAGAAAGTAATATCTGTCCTTTACATGTTTATTTTTCTTATGCAAGATTTTCGTACTGCAGACATTAGTCAAGTGTATGAAGGAGGAATTTATGAATTAGTAATAAAGGTCTCCGTTTGAATGGAAAAATTATTTATTTAAACGGGACAAATAGACTACGATTAGATAGAGAGATTAAATAGATTAGATAGAGTGTATTTTGGGTAAACTATCTATTACTATCTATCTATATCTTAATCTCTACAATACCTTAAACTAACTTAGTTATCTAGAACAAGTGGATTAAATAAAAAAATGTATGACCGGGAAGCATTTTCAGATGGGATGTAAACATGTTCTACATGTGGACCAGCGTGTGTTGGGAACAAAGTAAATGGTACCCCGTCTGCGTAACTTAAGAAGCAGGTATATTATAGGTAAAAGTGCCTATATACGATCAATTTTGTCATGTTCTTATAAAATTAAATAAATAAATATCTTTACGCTATTCCCAATACAATGGGGTACACAGAGATCTAGACAATTAAGTCCTTTCGACGCACTTTCCGTCGAAAATATTTTTTTGGGACAACGTGACAGGTGGTGAGACTGTAGCCGTTTGTATGTCCAAGCCTGCGATAAAAGTCGTCCATAAGTTTTTTTATAAACCCCTTTGGTACGAGCCTGCTATCTGGGATCGAACTTGGGTCTCTTGACTCCATCTCCGATGACCCAAGCGCTCGACCATCGTGACAATTTTATGACATTACTCCTCTCATGGCAGTCTTAAAAATTAAATCTATATTAAATGTATAAGTAATTAAAATCTTTTAATTAACAAATGCCTTTAATAATGTTTTCTCTGATATAACATAATTAAATACCATTTTAAGACAAAAGCAGCACGTACACTTGATGTTACAGCCCCGTAGGCATTTACTAAAATCGGAATCCAACCTTGAAATTTAACTATTTGGCAGCATATCAAGTTTTCGAGCTGATGGCACTACAGAAACAATTTTATGCAATACGATTATGTAAGCTGTTATTAAATGTGTACAGTGAAGTATGAATACGTACAACATAGACACGAACAAAATGACATACATTGCTCTCATCCCGAAGTGGCTTAAGTATATCCACTGTTGGATCTAAAACAACGAAGGTACTATAAATACCTAGACCCGAAAATTGTGGACATAAAAAAAATTAAAAACTGTTTTACGAACCCGAAACCTCAGAGCTGACCGGAGTGAAAACCGGTGTGTGCGCCACTCGTCCATGGAAGTCGTCAAAGTATGATCACACCATCCACTTTCATCCTGTGGGTATCGCTGCAGACGACTAACGGTATAGTCTTGTGAAACGCACTAGTTACTTAGAAATTTCGAGTTCAGTTACTAAATTCGAAGCTCAATAGAGGTTAACGTAGAAAACGACTTAATCTACATTATCTCGAGTCTCAGTGTTTATTGTTTCCGATTATATGATATACCTTTTTTGCTTCCGATTTCATAACAAAATTGGTTTAGCTAGTTGCTTCGGAATCAGAGCAATATATGTGTCATTGCCTCCTAAGACATGACAAACTCGTTAATAACATCATGGAGGGATATATAGAAGGAAAGCGAGATAGAGGAAGACCAATGATAGGGTATCTATCAAAAATTGAGAAAGAGATTAATGTTATATCTTATAAGGAGGTAAAGCAAATGGCCTTGGACTCAGAAAGACGGACAGAGTTATACAATTTTTCTAACATAGATGCTGCACTGACAAGAGCCTAGCTCTTAAGTCAAAGAAGAAAAAATCTCTATTTGTGTGTGTATTTATTAGCTACATTATCTCAGTTCTTTAGACTACAAATTGTATCTTGTGTTCGATTAGAGCTGTAACAGACAATTCAAGCAACTGAAGTCGGGGGCTAAACTTAGGGAACACGTTTACAAGTGATTTTTATACGATTTTTTCAAATGTTAACTAATTCATGGCCCACCCAGTATAATAGCACATAAGCATTATCTTATAAATCAATTTTTTTAACTTTACATAATTACTTTTTCATTTGATAAAATTTTTGGTGTAAAGTGCATATTACACCATACATACGAAAAATATGATGTTCTTCCGAAGTCCGTACAACTATGAACGTTTTGTTTACTTTTAATTAAGGATACATTTACCTAAAATATTTAATACTTAAGTTTTGTGTTTATTGCTTCGATGTAATCCTTGGTGGTGAACCTAAATAATTAAATAAATATGAATGTATATCATAACATTCTGCAAAGCTTGGTCTCTAGGTTAAAAGGCTATAAATGAATATTTAATTTTTTCATCTGAATGCGTTATTTACGCGTTATTTATTAACTAAGAATTGTTTAAGTTTTATAGAATCGTTTATTTCATCATTAATCATGTTAAAGTTTGTTGTTGGGTAAATAAGTCACGATAGCCGAGTTGATTTTACAAACTCACTTGTGTTATGGAATAAGAAACAACGAATGGGCCACAAATACCCAGTCCCGAGACATGTAGAAAAGTAGATTTACTCTTTAACATTTTCCCTTTAGTCTATATGCCCCAAGGAATAATACCCGTCCTAAGTACAAATGTTAGGTTAGGTTATGTTAGGTTAGGTTGCGAGGTGTCTGGTAGTGCGATCGCCAATCTGCCTGCCAAGCGTGGCGATTACGGCACGCGAGAGGCCTATGTCCAGCAGTGGACTACTGCAAGCTGTTATGTGTGTACGTTATATAAGTGTAATGTATAAGTCGAAAGTAACATAAGCTTTTGTCGGTGCAGCATCTAAGTAAGTAAGCTTAGTTGTGTTACAGCCTTCGACTAAATGCTGCCCCCTGCGGCTCTTCTCGCGGTTTTGTAGTAAACGCGAAACCCTACTTACTGTTTCTAAAATAATGCTAGCCTTAGTTACACCTGACAACATCAGCTACCGCCAGTGAAAGTTCCGTCAAAATCGGTCCAGACGTTTCAGGTGTCTGTCCGTTTGTTCCGGCTAATCTCTGAGACGGCTAGACCGATTTCAACGGGACTTACACTGGCAGAAAGCTGATTTTTTTGTGGCGTAACGTGGGATCGTAGGCTACTTTTTATTTTAGAAACATATTCACATATATTCCTCCAATACAGAGGTAGACAGAAGTCTAGACGATTAAATCCTTCCGACCCACCTTTCACCGAAGATTTTGAGACAACGTGACAGGTAGCGACGAGCTTATCATTGTGCGGGAAGTCGATGGGTGCAAATGACACAGGACCTTTCTATGTGGCGATCCTTAGGAGAGGCGTATGTTCAGCAGTAGACTTTTGTTAGACTGTTATGATGACGATGATCATGATAAGAAGTACATGTCACATGAGATATTGCAATTACACTTTGTTAAATGAAAGGTCATTTATTGAATGACAACATTTATCGATTGGTCTACCATCTTTAGATGTATGTTTCTGTTTAAATATATTGAGATTTTGATGTTTTATACTTTTAGTATTTTATTATTGAATATGACCTGTCATATACGCAAATTACACTCATTTTACTAACATTATCACATGCACACCAGTGTACATATAGATATCGCAATCTCATACTTATTATGCGTTTTCGTGTATCTTTCAACATTAACATTATTAAAACAGAGATAAGTAGCTACTTGTAAGATGTACAGTGAGGGCAGAGTTAGAAGTTTCTAGGATTTAAACTTATAACAACTTCAAGTAGTTTCAAGATTAAAGATTGGCTATCGTGACTTTCTTGGATTGGCTTGTGAAGGCACCTCTAAATACTCAATGTACGTCGGTGCACTTGGACGGCTGTCGCAGTTCCGGGGCTGGTGCGCGGCGGGAGGGGCAGCGCCCACTCCCGGGACAGGCGCAGCTGCAGCGTGGAGGAGCAGGTCACAAACTGACCCCGTAGCTTAGTTGCTAGCGACCCGCCTTCGAAGCTAGGGGTTGATGATTTACATGTGCATACGAATCCTCTCTGTCCGTGAGTGTCTCGAGAGGCGACAGAGGGAGAGCCCTACCTACCCTACCTATCTCGAAAAATACCAGATTAAAATGAGCAAACTGGTGACAAAGCGATCGACAATCCGCCTGAATGATCGCGAGAAGCCTGTAGAATCAATCCTGAAATGGACTTTCATAGGCTGTTTTTTATGTATATACTCAAACTAACCGCGTTCGTAGCACTATAACACAATGAATAGTATCACTGAAATCGGTAGAGCCCGTTCTGTGATATCAGTATCACTGTCAGGATTAGCTCATTTTGTTTGGGCTAGCGTCTAACACCGGTTAAGATAATATACTCGCAAAGATGTGAATGGATGTGAATAACAGGATATATCAGAGCACTTTGTTACGTAACTGATATCTAGTTCCTAACCATGACATAATTAATATTCTAAATGATATATAAACATTTAAAACGTTAAGATAATTGCACGTTCCTCGCCAGGTATCCGAGCTGCTGCGCCACTGCACGGACCCCCACGTCCTCGGCGTCACCAGGTCCAATTGGGAGCCCTGGATCTAGTCACGAACGATGCGATGCGATATTGAAATTGAGCTGAAACTCTAATTAAAACTATGTCCTTTCCGAACTAAGAAATTTACTAATAATTTGTTGTAATCTGTTATATTTTTATAATAAATGGAAACTGACATGTTTTAACTGTTTTATTTCTTTAACAATCTACGCAAAAACAACGATAAGCTCGTCGCTACCTGTCACGTTGTCCCAAAATCTTCGGTGAAAGGTGGGTCGGAAGGATTTAATCGTCTAGACTTCTGTCTACCTCTGTATTGGAGGAATATATGTGAATATGTTTCTAAAATAAAAAGTAGCCTACGATCCCACGTTACGCCACAAAAAAAATCAGCTTTCTGCCAGTGTAAGTCCCGTTGAAATCGGTCTAGCCGTCTCAGAGATTAGCCGGAACAAACGGACAGACACCTGAAACGTCTGGACCGATTTTGACGGAACTTTCACTGGCGGTAGCTGATGTTGTCAGGTGTAACTAAGGCTAGCATTATTTTAGAAACAGTAAGTAGGGTTTCGCGTTTACTACAAAACCGCGAGAAGAGCCGCAGGGGGCAGCATTTAGTCGAAGGCTGTAACACAACTAAGCTTACTTACTTAGATGCTGCACCGACAAAAGCTTATGTTACTTTCGACTTATACATTACACTTATATAACGTACACACATAACAGCTTGCAGTAGTCCACTGCTGGTCATAGGCCTCTCGCGTGCCGTAATCGCCACGCTTGGCAGGCAGATTGGCGATCGCACTACCAGACACCTCGCAACCTAACCTAACATAACCTAACCTAACATTTGTACTTAGGACGGGTATTATTCCTTGGGGCATATAGACTAAAGGGAAAATGTTAAAGAGTAAATCTACTTTTTCTACATGTCTCGGGACTGGGTATTTGTGGCCCATTCGTTGTTTCTTATTCCATAACACAAGTGAGTTTGCTACTTACTCATGAGACATCGGTGCAATGTATGTGATTTTCTACCTATCAATGTATGTTTCTACGTATGTATTGTTGGGTTAATTAATGTTAAGAGCCTTGAGATATAATTACAAATTCATACTTAATTATTCAATCCAAATGTAACTAAGGCCATTTATGGCCATGTGTCCAATGGTATTTTAACATAAGCCTAAAAAGAGATATTGTTTTGTCTAATTTTTCAGTGTTCATAGCTATTGCGTTAATTAATGTTTACATAGTTTTAATGGATAATTATAAATCCATTGTTTTTAATATACTGAGGCTATTTATAAAAACAGTATTTGTAATAAGATTTCTTATATAATAATACTATCTTAACATTGGTTTTAAAAGAGACGTTGTTTTGAAAGATGTTCAGTGTTCAAGTTAAACGGTCAATTATAGTTTACTAAGTTTTAATAGATATTTTTATAAATTAATAGTGAAACATTTAATTTAAATTAATATTCGGGCTATTTATTAAAATGGTACTTTTAATAATATTTCTAATGTAAAAGTATTATTTTAACATTGGCTTAAAAGGGATGTTGTATTGACAAACTAGCCGGGGGTTATTCGATGCTGCAACCATGTTTGATGTTAGACGCAACATACAATTAAAAAACTACATTTGTTTTCATATTTTAATTAATGTTGTTAGTATGGATCAATAAACATTTATTGAAGTGTAAGTTTGATTTTGATTTGTCTGACCCTTGACAACAGTATTTGTGTATTTATTCATTGGAATAAAAATTTAAATTCGTCTATCGACACAGAGTCTATCTCTAGCGGAGATAAAACAGGCGAAAGAAATTTTTATAATGTTGGAAATACAATATTAACTCTTTTCCTAGACATTAGTCGGGCACGATCACCTCAGTTCTAGGTGTCATATTAACGTATTTATTTATTTATTTGCTTGTATATCTTAACCGGTGTTAGGAGCTAGCCCAAACAAAATGAGCTAATCCTGCAAGTGATACTGATATCACAGAACGGGCTCTACCGATTTCAGTGATACTATTCATTGTGTTATAGTGCTACGAACGCGGTTAGTTTGAGTATATACATAAAAAACAGCCTATGAAAGTCCATTTCAGGATTGATTCTACAGGCTTCTCGCGATCATTCAGGCGGATTGTCGATCGCTTTGTCACCAGTTTGCTCATTTTAATCTGGTATTTTTCGAGATAGGTAGGGTAGGTAGGGCTCTCCCTCTGTCGCCTCTCGAGACACTCACGGACAGAGAGGATTCGTATGCACATGTAAATCATCAACCCCTAGCTTCGAAGGCGGGGTCGCTAGCAACCAAGCTACGGGGTCAGTTTGTGACCTGCTCCTCCACGCTGCAGCTGCGCCTGGGCGTCCCGGGAGTGGGCGCTGCCCCTCCCGCCGCGCACCAGCCCCGGAACTGCGACAGCCGTCCAAGTGCACCGACGTACATAGAGTATTTAGAGGTGCCTTCACAAGCCAATCCAAGAAAGTCACGATAGCCAATCTTTAATCTTGAAACTACTTGAAGTTGTTATAAGTTTAAATCCTAGAAACTTCTAACTCTGCCCTCACTGTACATCTTACAAGTAGCTACTTATCTCTGTTTTAATAATGTTAATGTTGAAAGATACACGAAAACGCATAATAAGTATGAGATTGCGATATCTATATGTACACTGGTGTGCATGTGATAATGTTAGTAAAAATGAGTGTAATTTGCGTATATGACAGGTCATATTCAATAATAAAATACTAAAAAGTATAAAACATCAAAATCTCAATATATTTAAACAGAAACATACATCTAAAGATGGTAGACCAATCGATAAATGTTGTCATTCAATAAATGACCTTTCATTTAACAAAGTGTAATTGCAATATCTCATGTGACATGTACTTTATCATGATCATCGTCATCATAACAGTCTAACAGAAGTCTACTGCTGAACATACGCCTCTCTAAGGATCGCCACATAGAAAGGTCCTGTGTCATTTGCACCATCGACTTCCCGCAATGTTCTGCAGGTCGTCGCAGCATCTTGCGGGAGACATTCTAATACAGACAGTTGTATAATCATTGACTAAGAAAGATATATTAATTAATAATAATACAAAATTAAATAAGTAAAGAATTCATTAATTAATTTAAAGAATTCATTAGTTAATTTATAATATACTTAATATAATATACTTTATAGAAATATGTATATATATCAACAAAATCAAATTGCTATATACTCTTTCAAGGTGTGTAAATATTTTTAAGAACTTCAAATGGGAATTTTATATTCTTTTCTCCAATGTATGTACATATACAAGCAAATAAATAAATAAATACGTTAATATGACACCTAGAACTGAGGTGATCGTGCCCGACTAATGTCTAGGAAAAGAGTTAATATTGTATTTCCAACATTATAAAATTTCTTTCGCCTGTTTTATCTCCGCTAGAGATAGACTCTGTGTCGATAGACGAATTTAAATTCTTATTCCAATGAATAAATACACAAATACAGTTGTCAAGGGTCAGACAAATCAAAATCAAACTTACACTTCAATAAATGTCTATTGATCCATACTAACAACATTAATTAAAATATGAAAACAAATGTAGTTTCTTAATTGTATGTCGCGTCTAACATCAAACATGGTTGCAGCATCGAATAACCCCGCTAGTTTTTGTCATACAACATCCCTTTTAAGCCAATGTTAAAATAATACTTTTACATTAGAAATATTATTAAAAGTACCATTTTAATAAATAGCCCGAATATTAATTTAAATTAAATGTTTCACTATTAATTTATAAAAATATCTATTAAAACTTAGTAAACTATAATTGACCGTTTAACTTGAACACAGAACATCTTTCAAAACAACGTCTCTTTTAAAACCAATGTTAAGATAGTATTATTATATAAGAAATCTTATTACAAATACTGTTTTTATAAATAGCCTCAGTATATTAAAAACAATGGATTTATAATTATCCATTAAACTATGTAAACATTAATTAACGCAATAGCTATGAACACTGAAAAATTAGACAAAACAATATCTCTTTAGGCTTATGTTAAATACCATTGGACACATGGCCATAAATGGCCTTAGTTACATTTGGATTGAATAATTAAGTATGAATTTGTAATTATATCTCAAGGCTCTCTTAACATTAATTAACCCAACAATACATACGTAGAAACATACATTGATAGGTTGAAAATCACATACATTGCACCGATGTCTCATGAGTAAGTAGCAAACTCACTTGTGTTATGGAATAAGAAACAACGAATGGGCCACAACACTCAGTCCCGAGACATGTAGAAAAAGTAGATTTACTCTTTAACATTTTCCTTTAGTCTATATGCCCCAAGGAATAATACCCGTCCTAAGTACAAATGTTAGTTTAGGCGTTAGGTTAGGTTGCGAGGTGTCTGGTAGTGCGATCGCCAATCTGCCTGCCAAGCGTGGCGATTACGGCACGCGAGCGGCCTATGTCCAGCAGTGGACTACTGCAAGCTGTTATGTGTGTACGTTATATAAGTGTAATGTATAAGTCGAAAACATAAGCTTTTGTCGGTGCAGCATCTAAGTAAGTAAGCTTAGTTGTGTAACAGCCTTCGACTTAATGCTGCCCCAGCGGCTCTTCTCGCGGTTTTGTAGTTAACGAAACCCTAATTATTGTTTCTAAAATAATGCTAGCTTTAGTTAATATCTACAACATCAGCTACCGCCAGTGAAAGTTCCGTCAAAATCGGTCCAGACGTTTCAGGTGTTCGTCCGTTTGTTCCGGCTAATCTCTTGAGACGGCTAGACCGATTTCAACGGAATTTACACTGCAGAAAGCTGATTTTTGTGGCGTAAACGGGATCGTCGGCTACTTTTTATTTTTTTTAGAAACATATTCACATATTCTCCAATACAGAGGTAGACAGAAGTCTAGACGATTAAACTCTTCCGACCCACCTTCACCGAAGCTTTTGGGACAACGTGACAGGGAGCGACGAGCTTATCGTTGTTTTTGCGTAGATTGTTAAAGAAATAAAACAGTTAAAACATGTCAGTTTCCATTTATTATAAAAATATAACACAATACAACAAATTATTAGTAAATTTCTTAGTTCGGAAAGGACATAGTTTTAATTAGGAGTTTCAGTCAATTTCAATATCGCACATCGCATCGTTCGTGACCAGATCCAGGGCTCCCCATTGGACCTGGTGACGGAGATGTAAACTGCAGGCGCAGCAGCTCGGATACCTGGCGCGAGGAACGCAATATCTTTAACGTTTTAAATGTTTATATATCATTTAGAATATTAATTATGTCATGGTTGGGAACTAGGATATCAGTTACGTAACAAAGTACTTGATATATCCTGTTATTTCATCCATTCACATCACACAGGAGTATATTATCTTAACTGGTGTTAGGAGCTATCCCAACAAAATGAGCTAATCCTGCAGTGATACTGATATCACAGAACGGGCTCTAACATTTCAGTGATACTATTCATTATGCCATAGTGCTACGAACGCGGTTAGTTTGAGTATATACAAAAAACAGCCTATGAATGTCCATTTCAGGATTGATTCTACAGGCTTCGCGATCATTCAGGCGGATTGTCGATCGCTTTGTCACCAGTTTGCCCATTTTAATCTGGCATTTTTCGAGATAGGTAGGGTAGATAGGCTCTCCCTGTCGCCTCTCGAGACACTCACGGCCAGAGAGGATTCAGCGCACATGCAAATCATCAACCCCTAGCTTGAAGGCGGGGTCGCTAGCAACCAAGCATGGGCCGCTTGTGACCTGCTCCTCCACGCTGCGTCACGATAGCCAATCTTTAATCTTGCAAACTACTTGAATTTGCTATAAATGCAATCCTAGAAACTTAACCTGCCCTCACTGTACATCTTACAAGTAGCTACTTATCTCTGTTTCGAATAATGTTAATGTTGAAAGATACACGAAAACGCATAATAAGTAAGGAGATTGCGATATCTATATGTACACTGCGCATGTGATAATGTTAGTAAAATGAGTGTTATTTTATGTATATGACACAGGTCATATTCAATAACAAAAATACTAAAAGTATAAAACATCAAAATCTCAATATATTTAAACAGAAACATATACATCTAAAGATCAATCGATAAATGTTGTCATTCAATAAATGACCTTCATTTAACAAAGTGTAATTGCAATATCTCATGTGACATGTAATTTTATCATGATCATCGTCATCATAACAGTCTAACAGAAGTCTACTGCTGAACCTCTACTAAGGATCGCCACATAGAAAGCGTCCTGTGTCATTTGCACCCATCGACTTCCTGCA
>JAGSMR010000280.1:0-49995 GCA_029286605.1 Sericinus montela | reverse complement strand
ACCCATCGACTTCCTGCAATGTTCTTGCAGACTGGTGTTAGGAGCTATCCCAACAAAATGAGCTAAATCCTGCAGTGATACTGATATCACAGAACGGGCTCTAACATTTCAGTGATACTATTCATTATGCCATAGTGCTACGAACGCGGTTAGTTTGAGTATATACAAAAAACAGCCTATGAATGTCCATTTCAGGATTGATTCTACAGGCTTCGCGATCATTCAGGCGGATTGTCGATCGCTTTGTCACCAGTTTGCCCATTTTAATCTGGCATTTTTCGAGATAGGTAGGGTAGATAGGCTCTCCCTGTCGCCTCTCGAGACACTCACGGCCAGAGAGGATTCAGCGCACATGCAAATCATCAACCCCTAGCTTGAAGGCGGGGTCGCTAGCAACCAAGCATGGGCCGCTTGTGACCTGCTCCTCCACGCTGCGTCACGATAGCCAATCTTTAATCTTGCAAACTACTTGAATTTGCTATAAATGCAATCCTAGAAACTTAACCTGCCCTCACTGTACATCTTACAAGTAGCTACTTATCTCTGTTTCGAATAATGTTAATGTTGAAAGATACACGAAAACGCATAATAAGTAAGGAGATTGCGATATCTATATGTACACTGCGCATGTGATAATGTTAGTAAAATGAGTGTTATTTTATGTATATGACACAGGTCATATTCAATAACAAAAATACTAAAAGTATAAAACATCAAAATCTCAATATATTTAAACAGAAACATATACATCTAAAGATCAATCGATAAATGTTGTCATTCAATAAATGACCTTCATTTAACAAAGTGTAATTGCAATATCTCATGTGACATGTAATTTTATCATGATCATCGTCATCATAACAGTCTAACAGAAGTCTACTGCTGAACCTCTACTAAGGATCGCCACATAGAAAGCGTCCTGTGTCATTTGCACCCATCGACTTCCCTGCAATGTTCTTGCAGGTCCTCGCATCTATAACAAAAATACTAAAAGTATAAAACATCAAAATCTCAATATATTTAAACAGAAACATATACATCTAAAGATCAATCGATAAATGTTGTCATTCAATAAATGACCTTCATTTAACAAAGTGTAATTGCAATATCTCATGTGACATGTAATTTTATCATGATCATCGTCATCATAACAGTCTAACAGAAGTCTACTGCTGAACCTCTACTAAGGATCGCCACATAGAAAGCGTCCTGTGTCATTTGCACCCATCGACTTCCCTGCAATGTTCTTGCAGGTCCTCGCATCTTGCGGGAGACATTTACACAACCAAGCTTGCTATTTCTACTTAGATGTTAACCGACAAAAGCTTATGTTATTACTTTTCAAATTTATGTTATCATAACTTATATAACGTACACACATAACAGCTTGCAGTAGTCCACTGCTGGACATAATATTCTCTCGCGTGCCGTAATCGCCACGCCAAAAGGCAGATTAAGGATCGCACTACCAGACACCTCGCAAATTCCAACTCAACATAACCTAACCCAACATTTGTACTTAGACGGGTATTATCCTTAAATCTATGATGATATTATTCCTTGGGGCACAGGACTAAAGGGAAAATGTTAAAAGGTAAATCTACTTTTCTACGTGTCTCGGGACTGCATTTGTGGCCCATTCGTTGTTTCTTATTCCATAACACAAGTGAGTTTGCTACTTCATTCATGAGACATCGGTGCAATGTATGTGATTTTCAACCTATCAATGTATGTTTCTACGTATGTATTGTTGGGTTAATTAATGTTAAGAGAGCCTGAGATATAATTACAAATTCATACTTAATTATTCAATCCAAATGTAACTAAGGCTATTTATAATATGTGTCCAATGGTATTTTAACATAAGCCCAAAAGAGATATTGTTTGTCTAATTTTTCAGTGTTCATAGCTATTGGTGTTAATTAATGTTTATAGTTTTAATGGATAATTATAAATCCATTGTTTCTTAATATTTAATTTTAACATACTGAGGCTATTTATAAAAAAACAGTATTTGTAATAAGATTTCTTATATAATAATACTATCTTAACATTGGTTTCCAAAAAGGGACGTTGTTTTGAAAGATGTTCAGTGTTCAAGTTAAACGGTGAATTATAGTTTACTTAGTTTTAATAGATAATTGTATAAATTAATAGTGAAACATTTAATTCTAAATTAATATTCGGCCTATTTATAAAAAATGGTACTTTTGATAATATTTCTAATGTAAAATATTATTTTAACATTGGCTTTGGAAGGATGTTGTATTGACAACTAGCTGGGGTTATTCGGATGCTGCAACCATGTTTGATGTTAATGCGACAATTAAGAAACTACACGCCATATTTTAATTAATGTTAGTATGGATCAATAAACATTTATTGAAGTCTAAGTTTGATTTCAGACAAATCATTGTCTGACCCTTGACAATAGTATTTTGTGTATTTATTCATTGAATAAGAATCTAAATTCACCATTTGACACAGAGTCTATCTCAGCGGAGATAAACAGGCGAAAGAAATTTTCATGTTGAAATACAATATTAATTTCCTTTTCTCCTAGACATTAGTCGGCACGATCACCTCAGTTCTAGGCAGTCATATTAATCTATTTATTTATTTATTTGCTTGTATATGTACATACATTGAGAAAAGAATATAAAATTCCCATTTGAAGTTCTTAAAAATATTTACACACCTTTGAAAGAGTATATAGCAATTTGATTTTGTTGATATATATATGATATTTCTATAAAGTATATTATATTAAGTATATTATAATTAATTCAATGAATTTTAAATTAATTAATGAATTTTTACTTATTTAATTTTGTATTATTATTAATTAATATATCTTTCTTAGTCAATGATTATACAACTGTTCGTATTAGAATGTTTCCGCAAGATGCTGCGACGACTCCTGCAGACATTGCGGAAGTCGATGGGCAATGACACACAGGACCTTATGTGGCGATCCTTAGGAGAGAGGCGTATGTTCAGCAGTAGACTTCTGTTAGACTGTTGCGATGACGATGATCATGATAAGAAGTACATGTCACATGAGATACGTAATTCATACTGTTAAATGAAAGGTCATTTATTGAATGACAAATATTTATCGATTGGTCTACCATCTTTAGATGTATGTTTCTGTTTAAATATATTGATTTTGATGTTTTATACCTTTTTAGTATTTTATTATTGAATATGACCTGTCATATACGCAAATTA
Organism: Sericinus montela; assembly: GCA_029286605.1. Taxonomy (NCBI): domain Eukaryota; kingdom Metazoa; phylum Arthropoda; class Insecta; order Lepidoptera; family Papilionidae; genus Sericinus; species Sericinus montela. The sequence continues at coordinate 46,764 of JAGSMR010000280.1, read as the reverse complement.
TACACTATTTTTACTAACATTATCACATGCAATACCAGTGTACATATAGATATCGCAATCATACTTATTATGCGTTTTCGTGTATCTTTCAACATTAACATTATTAAAACAGAGATAAGTAGCTACTTGTAAGATGTACAGTGAGGGCAGAGTTAGAAGTTTCTAGATTTAAACTTATAACAACTTCAAGTAGTTTCAAGATTAAAGTTTGGCTATCGTGACCTTTCTTGGATTGGCTTGTACAGCAATTTCTTAAATACTCTATGCATGTCGGTGCACTTCTGGACGGCTGTCGCAGTTCCGGGGCTGGTGCGTTGGCGGAGGGGTGCAGCGCCCACTCCTGGACGCAAAGGCAGTGATGAGCAGGCTACAACTGACCCTGTAGCTAGTTGCTAGCGACCCTGCTCGAAGAAGGTTGATGATTTACATATGTGTACGAATCCCTGTCCGTGAGTGTCTCGAGAGGCGACAGAGGAGGTTTCTACCTACCCTACCTATCTCGAAAATACCAGATTAAACAGCAAACTGGTGACAAAGGACGACAATCCGCCTGAATGATCGCGAGAAGCCTGTAGAATCAATCCGAAAATGGACTTTCATAGGCTGTTTTTTATGTATAGCCAAACTAACCGCGTTCGTAGCACTATAACACAATGAATAGTATCACTGAAATCGGTAGAGCCCGTTCTGGTGATATCAGTATCACTTGCAGGATTAGCTCATTTGTTTGGGCTAGCTCCAACACCGGTTAAGATAATATACCGCAAAGATGTGAATGGATGTGAATAACAGGATATATCAGAGCACCCCTTTGTTACGCAACTGATATCTAGTTACTAACCATGACATAATTAATATTGTAAATGATATATAAACATTTAAAACGTTAAGATAATTGCACGTTCTCGCCAGGTATCCGAGCTGCTGCGCCACTGGCACGGACCCCCACGTCTCGGCGTCACCAGTCCAATTGGGAGCCCTGATCTAGTCACGAACGATGCGATGCGATATTGAAATTGAGCTGAAACTCTAATTAAACCATAACCTTTCCGAACTAAGAAATTTACTTATAATTTGTTGTATTGTAATATTTATAATAAATGGAAACTGACATAAAGTTTTAACTGTTTTATTTATTTAACAATCAACACAAAAGCAACGATAAGCTCGTCGCTACCTGTCACGTTGTCCCAAACCTTTCGGTGAAAGGTGGTGGTCGGAAGGATTTAATCGTTCAGACTTCTGTCTACCTCTGTATTGAGGAATATATAGAATATGTTTCTAAAAAATAAAAAGTGCAGCCCACGATCCCACGCACGGCCACACAAAAATCAGTTTTCTGCCAGTGTAAGTCCCGCTGAAATCGGCCCAGCTGTTCCAGATTAGCCGAACAAACGGACAGACACCGAAACGTCTGACCGATTTTGACGAACTTTCACTGGCGGTGGCTGATGTTGTAAGGTGTAACTATATAGCATTATTTAAACAATAATTAGGGTTTCATGTTAACCACAAAATCATGAGAAGAGCCGCAGGGGCAGTATTTAGTCGAAGGCTGTTACACAACCAAGCTTACTTACTAGATGCTGCACCGACAAAGCTTATGTTACTTTCTGACTTATACATTACACTTAGGCAACGTACACATAACAGCTTGCAGTGTCCGCACTGCTGGACATAGGGCCTCTGCGTGCCGGATCGCTACGCTTGCAGGCAGATTGGCGATCGCACTACCAGACACCTCGCAACCTAACCTAACATAACCTAATTCCAACATTTGTACTTAGGATGGGTATTATTCCTTGGGGCATATAGACTAAAGGGAAAATGTTAAAGAGTAAATCTAATACTTTTTTCTACATGTCTCGGGACTGTATTTGTGGCCCATCTGTTTCTTTATTCCATAACACAAGTGAGTTTGCTACTTACGCATGAGACATCGGTACGTATGTGATTTCAACCTATCAATGTTTCACGTATGTATTGTTACATCATCGTTAAGAGAGTTTTGGATATAATTACAAATTCATACTTAATTATTCAATCCAAATGTAACTAAGGCCATTTATGGCCATGTGTCCAATGGTATTTTAACATGTTTCCAAAAAGAGTATATTGTTTTGTCTAATTAGCACCATAGCTATTGCGTTAATTAATGTTTACATAGTTTTTTATGGATAATTATAAATCCATTGTTTTTGCTATTTAATTTTAATATCCTGAGGCTATTTATAAAACAGCATTTGTAATAAGATTTCTTATATAATAATACTATCTTAACATTGGTTTCAAAAGGACGTTGTTTTGAAAGATGTTCAGTGTTCAAGTAACGGTCAATTATAGTTTACTAAGTTTTAATAGATAATTGTATAAATCAATAGTGAAACATTTAATTTAAATTAATATTCGGCCTATTATAAAATGGTACTTTTTAATAATATTTCTAATGTAAAAATATTATTTTAACATTGGCTTGGGTAAGGATGTTGTATTGAGACAAACTGAAGCCGGGGGTTATTATTCGATGCTGCAACCATGTTTGATGTTGACGCAACACATACAATTAAGAAACTACATTGGTTTTCATATTTTAATTAATGTTCTTAGTATGGATCAATAAACATTTATTGAAGTCTAAGTTTGATTTTGATTTAGTCTGACCTTGACAACAGTATTTGTGTATTTATTCATTGGAATAAGAATTTAAATTCGTCTATCGACACAGAGTCTATCTCTAGCGGAGATAAAACAGTAAGCAAAGAAATTTTATAATGTTGGAACACAATATTAACTCTTTTCCTAGACATTAGTCGGGCACGATCACCTCAGTTCTAGGTGTCATATTTATTTATTTATTTGGTTTGTATATGTACATACATTGGAGAAAAGAATATAAAATTCTATTTGAAGTTCTTAAAATATTTACACAATCTTTGAAAGAGTATATAGCAATTTGATTTTTGTTGATATATATACATATATTTCTATAAAGCATATTATATTAAGTATATTATAAATTAACTAATGAATTCTTTTTTAAATGATTTAATGAATCTTTTTACTTATTTAATTTTGTATTATTATTAATTAATATCTTTCTTAGTCAACGATTATACAACTGTCTGTATTAGATTGTCTCTCCCGCAAGATTCGCGACTTGACCTGCAGAACATTGCGGGAAGTCGATGGGTGCAAATGACACAGGACCTTTCTTTATGTGGCGATCCTTAGAGAGGCGTATGTTCAGCAGTAGACTTCTGTTAGACTGTTATGATGACGATAATCATGATAAGAAGTACATGTCACATGAGATATTGCAATTACACTTTGTTAAATGAAAGGTCATTTATTGAATGACAACATTTATCGATTGCCTGTACCGTATGGTTTTTAAACAGCACAGATTTTGATGTTTTATACTTTTTAGTATTTTTATTATTGAATATGAATTCCGTCATATACGCAAATTACACTCATTTTTACTAACATTATCACATGCAATACCAGTGTACATATAGATATCGCAATCTCATACTTATTATGCGTTTTCGTGTATCTTCAACATTAACATTATTAAAACAGAGAGATAAGTAGCGCTTGTAAGATGTACAGTGAGGGCAGAGTTAGAAGTTTCTAGATTTAAACCCTTGAAACAACTTCAAGTAGCTCTGGGCGATTAAAAGTTTGGCCATCGTGACTGGATTGCCCAGAAGGCACCTAAATACTCTATGTACGTCGGTGCACTTGACGGCTGTCGAGTTCCGGGGGCTGTGCATGGTGGAGGGGTAGCGCCCCACCCTTGGACGCAAGTGCAGCTGGGAAAGTGTGGAGGAGCAGTCACAAAACTGACCCTGTAGCTTAGTTGTTAGCGACCCGCTTTCGAAGCTAGTTGATGATTTATATATGCATATTGAATCCTCTCTGTCCGTGAGTGTTCCTGAGAGGCGACAGAGGGAGAGCCCCACCTCACCCTACCTATCTCGAAAATACCAGATTAAAATGAGCAAACTGGTGACAAAGCGATCGACAATCCGCCTGAATGATCGCGAGAAGCTTCGTAGAATCAATCCTGAAATGGACTTCTTCATAGGCTGTTTTTTATGTATATAATTAAACCAACCGCGTTCGTGGCACTATACCGTCAAAATGAATAGTATCACTGAAATCGGTAGAGCCCTGTTCTGTGATATCAGTATCACTGCAGGATTACCATTTTGTTTGGGCTAGCTCCTAACACCGGTTAAGATAATATACCTGCAAAGATGTGAATGGATGAATAACAGGATATATCAGAGCACTTTGTCAGTAACTGATATCTAGTTACTAACCATGACATAATTAATATTGTAAATGATATATAAACATTTAAAACGTTAAGATAATTGCACGTTCCTCGCCAGGCATCCGAGCTGTTGCGCCACTGCACGGACCCCCACGTCTCGGCGTCACCAGGTCCAATTTGGGGAGCCCTGGATCTAGTCACGAACGTGATGCGATATTGAAATGAGCGAAACCTAATTAAAACTATGTCCTTCCGAACTAAGAAATTACTTATAATTTTATTGTATTGTAATATATTTTATAATAAATGGAAACTGACATGTTTTAACTGTTTTATTTATTTAACAATCAACACAAAAGCAACGATAAGCTCGTCGCTACCTGTCACGTTGTCCCAAACCTTCGGTGAAAGGTGTGGGTCGGAAGGATTTAATCGTCTAGACTTCTGTCTACCTCTGTATTGAGAATGGTGAATATGTTTCTAAAATAAAAAGTAGCCCACGATCCCACGTAACGTTACGTAATTGCTTTCTCGTTAGTAAGTCCCGTTGAAATCGGTCTAGCTGTCTCAGAGATTAGCCGAACAAACGGACAGACAATCTGAAACGTCTGGACCGATTTTGACGGAACTTTGACTGGCGGTAGCTGATGTTATAAGGCAGGCAACTAAGGCTAGCATTATTTTAGAACAATAATTAGGGTTTCAGCACCATAAAACCGCGAGAAGAGCCGTGGCGGGGCAGCATTAAGTCGAAGGCTACACAACTAAGCTTATTTACTAGATGTTGCACCGACAAAAGCTTATGTTACTTTCGACTTATACATTACACTTATGTAACGTACACATACATAACAGCTTGCAGTAGTACACTGCTGGACATAGGCCTCTCGCGTGCCGCATCGCCACGCTTGGCAGGCGATTGGCGATCGCACTACCAGACACCTCGCAACCAACCTAACATAACCCAATCCCAACATTTGTACTTAGGACGGGTATTATTCCTTTTTGGGCATCTATGATGATTTTATTGCTAGGGCATAAAGACTAAAGGAAAATGTTAAAGAGTAACTACTTCTTTCTATATGTCTCTGGACTGGGTATTTGTGGCCCATCTGTTGTTTCTATTCCATAACACAAGTGAGTTTGCTAATACGCATGAGACATCGGTGCAATGTATGTGATTTTCAACCTATCAATGTATGTTTCTACGTATGTATTGTTGGGTTAATTAATGTTAAGAGAGCCTTGAGATATAATTGCTGTAACTATACTAATTGTTCAAATTTAAATGTAACTAAGGCCATTCATGGCCATGTGTCCAATGGTATTTTTAAATATAAGCCAAAAAGATATATTGTTTTGTCTAATTTTTCAGTGTTCATAGCTATTGGTGTTAATTAATGCTTCATATAGTTTTAATTTCGATAATTATAACCATTGTTTTTAATATTTAATTTTAATATCCTGAGGCTATTTATAAACAGTATTTGTAATAAGATTTATATAATAATACTATCTTAACATTGGTTTCTGTACACGTTGTTTTGAAAGATGTTCAGTGTTCAAGTTAAATGGTCAATTATAGTTTACTTAGTTTTAATAGATAATTGTATAAATTAATAGTGAAACATTTAATTTAAATTAATATTCGGCCCATTTATAAAATGGTACTTTGATAATATTTCTAATGTAAAAATATTATTTTAACATTACGCGATGTTGTATTGACAACCAGCGGGGTTATTCGATGTTTGATGTTAGACGCAACATACAATTAAAACTACATTTGTTTTCATATTTTAACTAATGTTAAGGTATGGATCAACAAACATTTATTGAAGTCTAAGTTTGATTTTGATTTGTCTGACCCTTGACAACAGTATTTGTGTATTTATTCATTGAATAATTTAAATTGTCTATCGACACAGAGTCTATCTCAGCGGAGATAAAACAGGCGAAAGAAATTTTATAATGTTGGAAATACAATATTAACTCTTTCCCATATTAGTCGGGCACGATCACCTCAGTTCTAGGTGTCATATTAACGTATTTATTTATTTATTTGCTTGTATATGTACATACATTGAGAAACAGAAATTCTATTTGAAGTTCTTAAAATATTTACACACCTTGAAAGAGTATATAAAATTTGATTTTTGTTGATATATATGTTATTTATATAAAGTATATTATATTAAGTATATTATAATTAACTAATGAATTTTAAATGATTTAATGAATTCCTTTACTTATTTAATTTTGTATTATTATTAATTAATATATCTTCTTAGTCAACGATTATACAACTGTTCGTATTAGAATGTTCTCGCAAGATTCTGCGACGACCTGCAGAACATTGGTGGGAAGTCGATGGGTGCAAATGACACAGGACCTTTCTATGTGGTGATCCTTAGGAGAGGCGTATGTTCAGCAGTAGACTTCTGTTAGGACTGTTATGATGACGATGATCATGATAAGAAGTACATGTCACATGAGATATTGCAATTACACTTTGTTAAATGAAAGGTCTTTTTATTAACGACAACATTTATCGATTGGTCTAAATGTATGGTTGGTTTAAATATATTGAGATTTTGATGTTTTATACTTTTTAGTATTTTATTGAATATGACCTGTCATATACGCAAATTACACTTACACTAACATTATCACATGCACACTAGTGTACATATATAGATATCGCAATCTCATACTTATTATGCGTTTTCGTGTATCTTTCAACATTAACATTATTAAAACAGAGATAAGTAGCTACTTGTGGAAAGATGTATTAGTGAGGGCAGAGTTAGAAGTTTTGTGGATTTAAACTTATAACAAATTCAAGTAGTTTCAAGATTAAAAGATTATTATCGTGACTTTCTTGGATTTATTTGTGAAGGCACCTCTAAATACCAATGTACGTCGGTGCACTTGGGACGGTTGCCCAGTTCCGGGGCTAGTGCGCGGCGGAGTGGGGGGCAGCGCCCACCCCGGACGGGCGCAGCTGCAGCGTGGAGGAGCAGGTCACAAACGACTCCGTGGCTTAGTTGTTGAAGCGACCCCGCCTTCGAAGCTAGTTGATGATTTACATGTGCATACGAATCCTCTCTGGTCTGTGAGTGTCTCGAGAGGCGACAGAGGGAGACCCCTACCTACCCTACCTATCTCGAAAAATACCAGATTAAAATGGATGTGAATAACAGGATATATCAGAGCACTTTGTTACGTAACTGATATCTAGTTCCTAACCATGACATAATTAATATTCTAAATGATATATAAACATTTAAAACGTTAAGATAATTGCACGTTCCTCGCCAGGTATCCGAGCTGCTGCGCCACTGCACGGACCCCCACGTCCTCGGCGTCACCAGGTCCAATTGGGAGCCCTGGATCTAGTCACGAACGATGCGATGCTATATTGAAATTGAGCTGAAACTCTAATCAAAGCTATGTCCTTTCCGGAACTAAGAAATTTGCCAATATTTTGTTGTATTGTGTTATATTTTTATAATAAATGGAAACTGACATGTTTTAACTGTTTTATTTTCTTTAACAATCTACTAAAAACAACGATAAGGTCGTCGCTACCCGTCAATGTTGTCCCAAAAATCTGGCAGAAAGGTGGGTCGGAAGGATTTAATCGTCTAAACTTCTGTCTACCTCTGTATTGGAGAACATATAGGAATATGTTTCAAAATAAAAAGTAGCCCACGATCCCACGTAACGCCACAAAAATTGAAGCTTCTGCCAGTGTAAGTCCTGTTGAAATCGGTCTAGCCGTCTCAGATTAGCTGGAACAAAAACGGACAGACACCTGAAACGTCTGGACCGACGGACGGAACTTTCTACTGGCGGTAGCTACGTTGTAAGGTGCAACTAAGGCTAGCATTATTTTAGAACATCGTGGGTTTCGCGTTAACCATAAAACCGGCGAAAAGAGCCGCAGGGGGCAGCATTTAGTCGAAGGCTGTTGCTAACAACCAAGCTTACTTTACTTAGATGCTGCACCGACAAAAAGTTTGTTACTTGACTTATACATTACATTATATAACGTACACACATAACAGCTTGCAGTAATCCATCATGACATAGGCCTCTCAGTGCTGCATCGCTACGCTTTGGCAGGTGATTGGCGATCGCACCACCAGACACCTCGCAACCTAAATCCTAACATAACCTAACCTAACATTTATGTACTAGGACGGGTATTATTCCTGTGGGCATCTATGATGATATTATTCTTGTGTAAGAAGGTAGACTAAAGGGAAAATGCTAAAGAGTAACCCATTTTTCTACATGTCTGGGACTGGGTATTTGTGGTCTATCTGTTGTTTCTTATTCCATAACACAAGTGAGTCACATTGACGCATGAGACATCGGTGAATGTATGTGATTTTCAACCTACCAATGTATGTTTTACGTATGTATTGTTGGTTTAATTAATGTTAAGAGAGCCTTGATATAATTGAAATTATACTTAATTATTCAACCAACAACGGCGCCATTTGCGGCTATGTCCAATGGTATTTTAAATATGCTCTAAAAGATATATTGTTTCTGTCTAATTTTTCAGTGTTCATAGCTATTGGTGTGTTAATTAATGTTTACATAGTTTTAATGATAATGGTGAACCATTGTTTTTATTATTTTAAATTTTAAATATCCTGAGGTCATTTATATAAAACAGTATTTGTAATAAGATTTATATAATAACACGTACCTTTAACATTGATTAAAGCGACGTTGTTTTAAAGATGTTCAGTGTTCAAGTTAAACGGTCAATTATATTTACTAAGTTTTAATAGATACAATTGTATAAACCACAGGAACATTTAATTTTAAACTTCAATGTTCTATCTTATTTATAAAAATGAATTTTTAATAATATTTCTAATGTAAAAATATTATTTAATACGGGAAGGGATGTTGTATTGTCAAACCATTAGGTTATTCTGATGCTGCAACCATGTTTGATGTTGACAATATAATTAAGTGTTCACTATTATATTTTATAAAGTGACTCAACAAAACATTTATTGAAGTTCGTTTGATTTTGATTTGTCTGACCCTTGACAACAGTATTTCGTATTTTATTCATTAAATGAATTTAAATTCGTCTATATCGACACAGAGTCTATCTCTCATGGAGATAAAACAGGCGAAAGAAATTTTATAATGTTGGAAATACAATATTAACTCTTTTCCTAGACATTGTCAAGCAATGATCACCTCAGTTCTAGGTGTGTCATATTAACGTAGTATTTATTTTCAGTTTATTTGCTATATGTTATTACATTGGAGAAAAGAATATATAAAAAATTACACCTTAAAAGAGTATATAGCAATTTGATTTTTGTTGATATATATACATATTTCTATAAAGTATATTATATTAAGTATATTATAATTAACTAATGAATTCTTTAAATTAATTAATGAATTCTTTACTTATTTAATTTTGTATTATTAATTAATATATCTTTCTTAGTCAATGAATATACAACTGTTCAGAATGTCTCCCGCAAGATGCTGCGACGACCTGCAGAACATTGCGGGAAGTCGATGGGCAAATGACACAGGACCTTCTATGTGGCGATCCTTAGGAGAGGCGTATGTTCAGCAGTAGACTTCTGTTAGACTGTTATGATGACGATGATCATGATAAGAAGTACATGTCATATGAGATATCAAATACACTTTGTTAAATGAAAGGTCATTTATTGAATGAAGCCAACATTTATCGATTGGGTTCAATATCTTTAGATGTATGTTTCTGTTTAAATATATTGAGATTTTGATGTTTTATACTTTTTAGTATTTTATTATTGAATATGACCCGTCATATACGCAAATTACACTTATTTTTACTTAATATTATCACATGCAATACTGCATATAGATATCGCAATCATACTTATTATGCGTTTTCGTGTATCTTTCAACATTAACATTATTAAAACAGAGATAAGTAGCTACTTGTAAGATGTACAGTGAGGGCAGAGTTAGAAGTTTCTAGGATTTAAACCATAACAAATTCAAGTAGTTTCAAGATTAAAGATTATTATCGTGACTTTCTTGATTGGCTTGTAGCGCAACTCTAAATACTCAATGTACGTCGGTGCACTTGACGGCTGTCGCAGTTCAAGTGGGGAGCTGGTGCGCGGCGGAGGGGGCAGCGCCCACTCCCCGACGGCGCATGCAGCGTGGAGGAGCAGGTCAGCAAACTGGACCCGTAGCTTAGTTGCTAGCGACCCGCCTTCGAAGCTAGGGGTTGATGATTTATGCATACGAATCCTGTCCGTGAGCAATCTCAGAGAGGCGACAGAGGGAGAGCCCTACCTACCCTACCTATCTCGAAAATACCAGATTAAAATGAGTAAATTGGTGACAAAAGGATCGACAATCCGCCTTGAATGATCGCGAGAAGCCTGTAGAATCAATCCTGAAAAATGGACTTTCATAGGGCTGTTTTTATGTATATTTCAACTAACCGCGTTCAGCACTATAACATACACTGAAATCGGTGGGAGCCTGTTCTGACATCAGTATCACTTGCAGATTAGCTCATTTTGTTTGGGCCAGCTCCCACCGGTTAAGATAATATACTCAAAGATGGATGGATGAATAACAGGATATATCAGAGCACCTTGTTACGTAACTGATATCTAGTTCCTAACCATGACATAATTAATATTCTAAATGATATATAAACATTTAAAACGTTAAGATAATTGCATCGTCTCCTCGCCAGGTATCCGCGCCACTGCACGGACCCCCACTGTCCCCGGCGTCACCAGGTCCAATTGGGAGCCCTGGATCTAGTCACGAACGATGCGATGCTATATTGAAATTGAGCTGAAACTCTAATCAAAGCATGTCCTTCCGGAACTAAGGAAATTTACTAATAATGGTTGTACGTAGTTATATTTTTATAATAAATGGAAACCGACATGTTTTAACTGTTTTATTTCTTAATCTACGCAAAACAACGATAAGGTCGTCGCTACCTGTCACGCTGTCCCAAAATTCGGTGAAAGGTGGGTCGGAAGGATTTAATCGTCTAAACTTCAGTTCACTCCCCTGTATTGAGGAATATATAGGAATATGTTTCTAAAATAAAAGTAGCCCACGATCCCACGTAACGCCATTAAAAAATCAGTTAATAGTGTAAGTCCTTGTTGAAATCGGTCTGGCTGTCTCAGAGATTAGCCGGAACAAACGGACAGTCACCGAAACGTCTGGACCGATTTTGACGGAACTGACTGGCGGTAGCTGATGTTGGCAGTAACTAAGGCTAGCATTATTTTAGAAACACACTAGGGTTTCGCGTTAACTACAAAACCGCGAAAAGAGCCGCAGGGGGGCAAAGTATTTGTCGAAGGCTGTTACACAAACAAAGCTTTTACTTACTTAGATGCTGCACCGACAAAAAGCTTATGTTACTTTCGACTTATACATTACACTTATATAACGTACACATAACAGCTTGCAGTAGTCCATTGCTGGACATACCGCGTGCCGTAATCGCCACGCTTGGCAGGGGTGATTGGCGATCGCACTACCAGACACCCGCAACCTAACTCAACAGCAGTCTTCCAACCTAACATTTGTACTTAGGACGGGTATTATTCCTAGTATCTATGATGATTTTATTGCTAGGGCATAAAGACTAAATGGAAATGCAAGAGTAAATTCATTTTTCTACATGTCTCGACTGGGTATTTGTGGCCCATTCATGTTTCTTATTCCATAACACAAGTGAGTTTGCTACTTACGCATGAGACATCGGTGCAATGTATGTGATTTTCAACCTATCAATGTATGTTTCTACGTATGCTATTGGGTTAATTAATGTTAAGAGAGCCTTGAGATATAATTACAAATTCATACTTAATTATTCAATCCAAATGTAACTAAGGCCATTCATGGCTATGTGTCCAATGGCATTTAACATAAGCCAAAAAGATATATTGTTTTGTCTTAATTTTTCAGTGTTCATAGCTATTGGTGTTAATTAATGTTTACATAGTTTTAATGGATAATTATAAATCCATTGTTTTTAATATTTAATTTTAATATCCTGAGGCTATTTATAAAAACAGTATTTGTAATAAGATTTCTTATATAATAATACTATCTTAATAACATTGGTTTCAAAAAGGGACGTTGTTTTGAAAGATGTTCAGTGTTCAAGTTAAACGGTCAATTATAGTTTATTTAGTTTTAATAGATAATTGTATACTAATAGTGAAACATTTAATTTAAATTAATATTCGGCCTATTTATAAAAATGGTATTTTGATAATATTTCTAATGTAAAAAATAATATTATTTTAACATTGGCTTAAAAGTGATGTTGTATTGACAAACCAGTCAGGGGTTATTCGATTGATGTTGACGCAACATACAACAAGAAACTACATTTGTTTTCATATTTTAATTAATGTTAGTAAGGGATCAATAAACATTTATTGAAGTCTAAGTTTGATTTTGATTTGTCTGACCTTGACAAATATCAGTATTTTGTGTATTTAATATTTATTGAATAAGAATTTAAATTCGTCTATCGACACAGAGTCTATCTTCAGCGGAGATAAAACAGGCGAAAGAAATTTTATGTTGGAAATATATCATTAAACTCTTCTTTTCCTAGACATTAGTCGTTAATGATCACCCCAGTTCTAGGTGTCATATTAACGCATTTATTTATTTATTTGCTTGTATATGTACATACATTGGAGAAAAGAATATAAAATTCACAATTTGAAAGAGTATATAGCAATTTGATTTTTGTTGGATATATATACATATTTCTATAAAGTATGTTATATTAATTATATTATAAATTAACTAATGAATTCTTTAAATTAATTAACAGAATTCTTTTACTTATTTAATTTTGTATTATTATTAATTAATATATCTTTCTTAGTCAATGATTATACAACTGTCTGTATTAGAATGTCTCTCAAGATGTTGCGCACACCCGCAGAACATTGCGGGAAGTCGATGGGTGCAAATGACACAGGACCTTTCTATGGCGATCCTTAGAGAGGCGTATGTTCAGCAGTAGACTCTGTTAGACTGTTAAGATGACGACAACTATATGATAAGAAGTACATGTCACATGAGATATTGCAATTACACTTTGTTAAATGAAAGCATTTATTGAATGACAACATTTATCGATTGTCTCACCATTCTAGATGTATGTTTTGCTTAAACATATTGAGATTTGATGTTTTATACTTTTTAGTATTTTATTGAATATGACCTGTCATATACGCAAATTACACTCATTTTCACTAACATTATCACATGCACACCAGTGTACATATAGATATCGCAACTTCATACTTATTATGTTTCGTGTATTCCTTTCAACATTAACATTACGCTAAAACAGATAAGTAGCTATCACTTGTAAGATGTACAGTGAGGGCAGAGTAGAAGTTTCTAGGATTTAAACTTATAACTTCAAGTAGTTTCAAGATTAAAGATTGCCTATCGTGACTTTCTGGATTGGCTTGTGAAGGCACCTCTAAATACCAATGTAATGCTCGGTGCACTCTGGAGCTGTCGCAGTTCAGGGGGCTGGGTGCGTGGCGGGAGGGGCAGCGCCCACCCCGGACGGCGCAGCTGCAGCGTGGAGGAGTTAGGTCGCCAAACTGACCCTGTAGCTTGCCAAGAAGCGGACCCCGCCTTCGAAGCTAGGGGCTGATGATTTACATGTGCATACGAACCTCTGTCCGTGGAGTGTCTCGAGAGGCGACAGAGGAGTTCCTACCCACCCTACCTATCTCGAAAAATACCAGATTAAACACAACTGGTGACAAAGCGATCGACAATCCGCTTGAATGATCGCGAGAAGCCTGCAGAATCAATCCTGAAATGGACTATAGGCTGTTTTTTGCGTATATACCCAAACTAACCGCGTTCGTAGCACTATAACACAATGAATAGTACTTCACTGAAATCGGTGGAGCCTGTTCTGTGATATCAACAGTATCACTTGCAGATTAGCTCATTTTGTTTGGGCTAGCTCCTCAACACCGGTTAAGATAATATACTCGCAAAGATGTGGAATGGATGTGAATAACAGGATATATTAGAGTACCTTTTGTTACGTAACTGATATCTGTCTTAACCATGACATAATTACACTTAAATGATATATAAACATTTAAAACGTTAAGATAATTGCACGTTCCTCGCCAGGTATCCGAGCTGTTGCGCCACTGCACGACCACACTTAGTCCAATTGGGAGCCCTGATCTAGTCAGAACGATGCGATGCCAGCTGAAATTGGAGCTGAAACCTAATCAAAAACTATGTCCTTTCTGAACTAAGAAATTTACTAATAATTTGTTGTATTGTGTTATATTTTATAATAATGGAAACTGACATGTTTTAACTGTTTTATTTCTTTAACACCCATGTAAACAATGATAAGTATGTTGCCATCACAAGCGGTCCCAAAATCTTCGCAAAAGGTGGGTTTGAAGGACGAATCGTTCTGGACTTCTGTCTACCTCTGTATTGAGGAATATATAGAATATGTTTCTAAAATAGTGCAGCCCACGATCCCACGTAACGCCACAAAAATCAGCTTGCCAGTGTAAGTCCTGTTAGTTCGGTCTAGCTGTCTCAGAGATTAGCTGAACAAACGGACAGACACCTGAAACGTTCGGACCGATTTTGACGGAACTTTCGACTGGAGGTAGCTGATGTTGTAAGGCAAATCTAAGGCTAGCATTATTTTAGAAACAATAATTAGGTCATGTTAACTCATAAACTGCGAGAAGAGCCGCAGGGGCAGATGCGGTCGAAGGGCTACAAGCACAACTGCTTACTTTACTTAGATGCTGCACCGATAAAAGTTTATGTTACTTTCGACTTATACATTATAACTTATATAACTGTACACACATAACAGCTGTAGTAGTCCACTGTTGATGAGTAGCTCTCGCTGTAATCGCCACGCTTGGCAGGCAGATTGGCGATCGCACCCACTATAGACACCCTCGCAACCTTAACCCACATAAACCCAACTCAACATTTGTACTAGGAAGGGTATTATTCCTGGGGGTACCCATATCGAACTATATTTTTTTTTTTTTTTTTTTTTGCGTCGGCAGAAATCCTCATGGATACCATGGGCTCCGGGCCAGATGGTATGCCCGACTCTACTGAGAAGAAAAAAGATGCTCAGTAACCATGGACTAAAACCCTTCCGTTGATCTCTGCCCTCTCCGGAACCGCTTGCGCATTACTTCAGAGAGGCTTTTGTCTTTTACTTTGTAGCTTCTTGTCTTTGTTTTCGTCTTTTTCCTACCTCATTATTTCCCGAACATTTTTGCATACTTATCCCAACCAACTTTACTTTTTCGGGTCATTCTTTTTATCACATTTTCAGCTGTCAATTTTCCATCGTTTCCTCCGTTTTCTCTACCTTGTTGAAATTGCACATTCAAACAGGGCGTGCTCTGTGTGTCTACGTGTTTGCAGTATGGGCATATGTCATTTTCGTTTTCCCTATTGCATGGAGATAGGCATTAAAGACTCCATGTCTACTTAGAGCTTTTGAAACAGTAATCCGTCTATTTCTCCATGTTTCTTTTCCATCCAGGTTCTGAGATTGGGCATGATTTTTCGGTCCATACCTTTTCCCCTTCTTCTTCTGCCAGTCTTGTTCCCATTCTGTCATTGTACGGGATCTTTCTTCTTCTTTCGTTCTTGTCTTTTACAGTAGTGGCGGAGGCGTTCTTGAGCTAGACGTTCTATTGGTATCAGACCCGCTATCACCAAAAACCGCATCCGTGAAATGGTACGATAGGCTCCACAGATGCGTATTGCAAGCCGCCAGTTGTAGTTTGCTGAACATATTCTTATATTTCGCCGCTCATGACTTTTTAAGCCCACACCGGTGCTCCATATATTACAGATTGTATTGCTGTTGACGCCGTCAGTCTGCGCTTGTTTGATCTTGGCCCTCCTTTTCTGGGCATAATTTGACCAAGAGCAACCGTCAATCTTTCAGCTTTTCCAGTCACTTCTTCAATGTGTTTATGGAATCTCAACTTTTACCGAACCATGCCGAGGTATTTTAGTCTGTCTGCTGTTGGCTCTACTCTGACGCCCTGTACGGTGAAATAGATCTCGCTCAGTTTCTTCTGCCACCAAGACGATTGTTTGCCCTTTCTGGTGCCAAGTGTGCAGTCTCTTCTGTTTCATCCATCCGCTTATCTTTTCCAGGGCTGTGTTCGCTATTGTCATTATTTTTTCGCCAGACCACCACAGAGCCAGGTCACCAGCGAAGCCTATCAGTTGTTTAAGGCGAAAATTCCCATCGTACAATATGTTCTATAAAGTTAGTTCAGTGATGAGCCCCTGTGGAACGCCACCGGTGACCTTTTTCATACATGACAGTTCCTCAAGTGTTCGTCATCATCCTGAGGTAGCTGCTATATGTTGTGCTAAGTGTATTGTGGTATGCCTTTTGCAGCAATTTCCTCCAGAGAGTTCCTGCTGATGCCGAGTTAAAAGTATTTCGAACGTCTAAGGCCACTACGGCGCAGATTCTTCTGGTCCGATGGTTCTCGCCTCATGTCTTCTCCTATCTTCAACAGCTTGTTGGCTGCATCTACTGTGGACCTTCCCTTCTAAACCCGTACTCAGAATCATGTAACAATCCGATTCCTTAAGTGTTTTTCATAATTTGTCTTGTATCAATGACTAGAAAGCTCATAACAGTCCAGTAGACACAACGGCCTGTGCCCCGCAGTGATCTCTACAGCGGGTTTGCTCGGTTTTCTAAAGTAGACTAATCTAGCTATTTTCCAGCTGTTGGGGAAAACGTACAGACTCCAATACCTTCTGCAATACAAGCCCTTCATCCTCTGGTATTAATCTCTACTGGGCTTCACGCATCTCCGGTGGGATTTGGTCAACAGGTCCGGGGCTTCTTGAGCTTATGCGAGCTTAGTCGGTTGATCTCCTCCTCCGGTCACCTCTGAGAACTCCTATGGTTTAGTCTTGAGGTTCAAACCTGTGCTGTTCCGGGAAAAGGCCATCCGCTATAGCCTGGATTTTGTCCATACATATATTTATAGGTGGATTTCACCAAATCTTTGTTACTATCTTGTATCCCAGTCCCCATATTATCATTATCTACTCTCGCAATAATTTCCTCCATTTATCGTTTTGCTTCCAATTGTCTTTGCACCAAGTTTCGCTACTTGTACTTCTTTGTGCTCATTTTTTCGGATATTTTCCTTGTCATCAAGCATTCAGCTTTTATTACTCTTGCATACTTTCTTCCGCTTTCCAAACACCTTCCTTGCTTTACAATTTCTGTTCCACCAGTAGACTCCTTTTTTTAAAGTTGTTTTTTCGACATAGAGGCGTCACACGCTCGTCGTAGCTTGTACCAGTTCCAAGGAGTCGAGATCTGCGCCCTTTTTCTCAGTCTCTTACCGGAAATTTTCCATATCCAGGCTTTGCAGGTTCCACCTTTCTTCTGAGTATGACCCTGAGGTAGAGGCAGTAATGCATGTTTTGGCTTCATACGCCATATACTTATGTCCGCTCATGGTCTCTCGTCTAGCACTCGCCAGTTACTTATCTTTCCTACGCCAGCGTTTGTAGAGGCATTGTGATATCGGCCTAGAAGTTCTGTCTCCTCTTTCAAAAAGTTGGGGTCGCACCTCGTTCATAATGACGGCGCTGTATGTCCGCCACCAGTTCCAGTATAGTGGCTTTTGTTGGTTGCCTTGTTACCCCACGCCTCGATGCCGAGTTGAAGTCTCCCCGCCACTAGATCGGTATCTTTTGTTTTTGAGCACTGTCCAAAGTTCATCGACGTCTGATTTGAACTCTTCAAATGTGTTGAAGTTAGGAGATATATAGCAGCTAAACGCGATGAAGTCTTTCATTTTAAACCCATAAACCCATTTCTATAGATTTCAAACTGTCATTGTCTTGTTTAATATCACTAGCTGTATCCTCTGTTATCATACACTCCCATCCAGCAGCTTTTGCCATTTTCTATTAGGTTCGGAGAGGACCACGATATCTACATGTTTGTGCTGCTCGCGGTTGCCAAGAGGAGGTTGTGTGCAGCTTTCCCCTCGGTCTATGTTTATTTGTAGAACATTAATAGCCATTTTTACTATGAGGGTTGGTTTCGCCTCGCAGTTTCAAGTGCCTCCAGGAAGATTGGGCATCTACTGGTGCCAGCTATGTGTCCTTTTTTGTTACAGAGAGGACAGAATTGGTCATTTTTGCATTCGTTGGCGATATGGCCTGTTTCCGAGCATTTCCTGCATGCTTTGCTCCTGTCCTCCTGTCGCATTATTGTTGTTTTATGGCCATATTCCCAGCACTTGAAACATCGCAGCAGCTCTATCCTTTCTTGTAGATGACATAAATTTAGCCCTATTCTTAACTTCCCTCCCGCAAGTAGATTTTCAGCATCCTTTTCATCCATGATCACTGTTGCCGTTTGATTTCCTCCGCCCATCGGTCTCAATGATCTAATCTCCAAGCTATCCAAATCTTTTATTAGGTTTGTCATTTGTAAATCTTCCTTTATTTCCTCTTTTTCTACTGAGCTGTCTATTCTTTTTTCTTAGCCCCCCCAGATCTTCTCACTTTTTTGTCACCCATCATTTCTCTTATTTTCCCTATCATCTCTTCTATGTTCTCTGTTACTCTTACAAGGACTTGTCCCTTGGCTGTCATTTTACCCCTTTATGCTTTCTAGGACGCAGTTCCTTTTATTCCTTCTTTCAGCCTCTTTACAGTATCAGCGTATGTGGTTGTCCCCTTTCTATGACTATTATCTCATCCCGCTTTTCTGATTCTATGTTTTTGTCCTTTCCCTTTCCCCTTTTTGGTGTCCTCAGTTCTAGACTGATATCTTTTCCACGGAACAGTACTTCTAGCATCTTCCGTATTACGCCTGTGGCTGACACCTTGTGGCTTTATGATTGAGACCTCTTTATTTCCATCTCTTCCACTATTGTGGCTGCCTCATCAGAAGCTCATATATGTCCCTCTGACTTCGTCCGTCCTGTTTTGTAGCATCATGGAACATAATTACAGCACTTGTTTTTGTCCGTCTGTCTCCCCTTTGTTTTGATGGTGGTTGCTCGTTCCACTGTCACATATGCTCCTCCTGCGCGTAGCATTCTCTCGCCCTTAGTCACTTCTGCACGGGCTGAAAACCTCCTAGTCAGTCTCGAGTATGTTTTCTCCCTCTCATCACAGAAGTAGACAATACAGCCGGTGGTTCTGTGGAAAATATCCCCGTGGCCTATCTTTGTCCTTTTGTAGCTGTCCTGCGTCCAGTCCATATTTGATACTTTCAAGAAATCGTCGTAGCTGTCGATCATTTGATCGTCTAATTCAAACCAATGACTATCCTCAGTCTCTCGCTTGTGTAATGTCTTGAGTTCCTTTATTTCCTGTTCTAGTTTTCTAATCTTTTCTTCTTGCTCCTTTTTATAATTTTCGAACTTTTGCTCCATTTCTGTTGGTTTGTTTGTATCATCCCTGTACCCGTTCCATCAGTCCTGGGAGATCAATTAGTAGGTCTTTAATTTGCCGATGCACATTTTTGTTTTCCTTCCCAAACTTTACCAACTTATCTATCTTTGTTTTTAATTTCAGATACTCCACTGGTGGCTCTGCTTCAGCGGGTTGAATGACTATCGGACTAGTCAATTTTTTCCGCTTCTTTGGTCTCATCAGTGTAGTTTTGAGTCTTCAACTGTCTTTTCTTTAGGTGAAAAACATCTTCCTGTACTTTCATTTTATTGGGAGTCTTAAGTTCTTTAATACCCCCGGTGGCGTTCGTTTGATTGAGTCCCTTTTTTAAACGGGTGTTCAACCTGTTCCCAGTCTCTCTCCAGTATCGTCACACTTTGAACCTCAAAATTCTTTCCTGTTTGTCCTTGATCACTGAGGTCGTCATCCTCAGAGTATGTGGCGTTTGCTGACTTTATTTCGTCTTCCTTCTCTCTTCCCTTTGTGGACTGCAAAACTGCCCCAGAATATGAAGGGCACCCTTCTCACCGCCAGAAGACGGCTCGGGGAGGGATTCTCCATTACTGGTACCCTCCTGGGGTAGATTCTTTTTAAATCTTGCTTCCATTTTTTCGTACATAACATCTCGAAGTTTGCAGTGCGCCTGCCGGATTATATAAGAGTATCCTCTTGTTCCGCCAGCCGTTTCCTGGTACAGGACCCTTTCGATTCCTCGTCGATCTCATCGGCTCCTGTGCAGTACTGATTGCGCTGCGCATGTGCCACACTCAGGCTAGTTTTGGTCCGCGCCGGGTATTTGATTTCCCCGGTGCCACTCATATCTGAGAGGCATTCCCCTATCCGCCACCTGGGGACGCGCCCGATGGGAGACTAGCAACTCCCCACGGGAGACACCTCGCAACCTAACCTAACATAACCTAACCTAACATTTGTACTTAGGACGGGTATTATTCCTTGGGGCATCTATGATGATATTATTCCTTGGGGCATATAGACTAAAGGGAAAATGTTAAAGAGTAAATCTACTTTTTCTACATGTCTCCGGGACTGGGTATTTGTGGCCCATTCGTTGTTTCTTATTCCATAACACAAGTGAGTTTGCTACTTACGCATGAGACATCGGTGCAATGTATGTGATTTTCAACCTATCAATGTATGTTTCTACGTATGTATTGTTGGGTTAATTAATGTTAAGAGAGCCTTGAGATATAATTACAAATTCATACTTAATTATTCAATCCAAATGTAACTAAGGCCATTTATGGCCATGTGTCCAATGGTATTTTAACATACAAGCTTCAAAAAGAGATATTGTTTTGTCTAATTTTCAGTGTTCATAGCTATTGCGTTAATTAATGTTTACATAGTTTTAATGGATAATTATAAATCCATTGTTTTTAATATTTAATTTTAATATACTGAGGCTATTTATAAAAACAGTATTTGTAATAAGATTTCTTATATAATAATACTATCTTAACATTGGTTTCAAAGGGACGTTGTTTTGAAAGATGTTCAGTGTTCAAGTTAAATTTGCGAATTATAGTTTACTTAGTTTTAATAGATAATTGTATAAATTAATAGTGAAACATTTAATTTAAACTAATAATATTCGGCCTATTTATAAAAATGGTACTTTTGATAATATTTCTAATGTAAAATATTATTTTAACATTGGCTTAAAAGGGATGTTGTATTGACAACCAGCTGGGGTTATTCGATGTCAAAATTATGTTTGATGCCAGACGTAATTAAGAAACCAGCATTTGTTTTCATATTTTAATTAATGTTGTTAGTATGGATCAATAAACATTTATTGAAGTCTAAGTTTGATTTTTGATTTGTCTGACCCTTGACAACAGTATTTGTGTATTTATTCATTGGAATGAGAATTTAAATTCGTCTATCGACACAGAGTCTATCTCTAGCGGAGATAAACATATGAAAGAAATTTTATAATGTTGGAAATACAATATTAACTCTTTCCTAGACATTAGTCGGGCACGATCACCCCAGTTCTAGGTGTCATATTAACGTATTTATTTATTTATTTGCTTGTATATGTACATACATTAGAGAAAAGAATATAAAATTCTATTTGAAGTTCTTAAAAAATATTTACATTAATCTTTTGAGAGTATAGCAATTTGATTTTGTTGATATATATACATAATTCTATAAAGTATATTATATTAAGTATATTATAAATTAACTAATGAATTCTTTAAATTAATTAATGAATTCTTTACTTATTTAATTTTGTATTATTATTAATTAATATATCTTTCTTAGTCAATGATTATACAACTGTCTGTATTAGAATGTCTCCCGCAAGATGCTGCGACGACCTGCAGAACATTGCGGGAAGTCGATGGGTGCAAATGACACAGGACCTTTTATGTGGCGATCCTTAGGAGAGGCGTGTATGTTCAGCAGTAGACTTCTGTTAGACTGTTATGATGACGATGATCATGATAAGAAGTACATGTCACATGAGATATTGCAATTACACTTTGTTAAATGAAAGGTCATTTATTGAATGACAACATTTATCGATTGGTCTACCATCTTTAGATGGATGTTTCTGTTTAAATATATTGAGATTTTGATGTTTTATACTTTTTAGTATTTTATTATTGAATGACCTGTCATATACGCAAATTACACTCATTTTCACTAACATTATCACATGCACACCAGTGTACATATAGATATCGCAATCTCATACTTATTATGCGTTTTCGTGTATCTTTCAACATTAACATTATTAAAACAGAGATAAGTAGCTACTTGTAAGATGTACAGTGAGGGCAGAGTTAGAAGTTTCTAGGATTTAAACTTATAACAACTTCAAGTAGTTTCCAAGATTAAAGATTGGCTATCGTGACTTTCTTGGATTGGTTTTCTGTGAAGGCACCCCAAATACCTATGTGGTCGGTGCACTTGGACGGCTGTCGCAGTTCCGGGAGCTGGTGCGCGGCGGGAGGGGCAGCGCCCACTCCCGACGGCGCAGCTGCAGCGTGGAGGAGCAGGTCACAAACTGACCCCAGCTTAGTTGAAGGACCCCGCCTTCGAAGCTAGGGGTTGATGATTTACATGTGCATACGAATCCTCTCTGTCCGTGAGTGTCTCTTGAGAGGCGACAGAGGGAGAGTCTTACCTACCCTACCTATCTCGAAAATGTACTCAGATTAAAATGAGCAACTGCGACAAAGCGATCGACAATCCGCCTGAATGATCGCGAGAAGCCCAATCAATCCTTAAATGGACTTCAGGCTGCTTTATGTATATACTCAAACTAACCGCGTTCGTAGCACCATAACACAATGAATAGTATCACTGAAATCGGTAGAGCCTGTCTTGTGACATCAGTATCACTTGCAGGATTAGTTCATTTTGTTTGGGCTAGCTCCAACACCGGTTAAGATAATATACCAAAGATGGAATGGATGTGAATAACAGGATATATCAGAGCACTCCTTGTTACGTAACTGATATCTAGTTCCTAACCATGACATAATTATTCTAAATGATATATAAACATTAAAAACGTTAAGATAATTGCACGTTCCTCGCCAGGTATCCGAGCTTAAGTTGCGCTACTGGAATGGACCCCCACGTCCTCGGCGTCACCAGGTCCAATTGGGAGCCCTGGATTCAGTCACGGAAACGATGTGATGCGATATTGAAATTGAGCTGAAACTCTAATTAAAACTATGTCCTTTTCCGGAACTAAGAAATTTACTTATAATTTGGTTGTATTGAAATATATTTTTATAATAAATGGAAACTGACATGAACTGTTTTATTTATTTAACAATCAACACAAAGCAACGATAAGCCTGTCAGTTACCTGTCATTGTTGTCCCAAAACCTCGTGAAAGGTGTGGGTCGGAAGGATTTAATCGTCTAGACTCTGTCTACCTCTGTATTGAGGAATATATAGAATATGTTTCTAAAATAAAAGTAGCCCACGATCCCACGTGTAACGCCGATGCACCAGCTTTCTGCCAGTGGTCCCGCCGCTGAATCGGTCTAGCCGTCTCGAGAGATTAGCCGAACAAACGGACAGACACCTGAAACGTTCGGACCGATTTTGACGGAACTTTCACTGGCGGTAGCTGATGCTGTAAGCGTAAATTCAAGGCCAGCATTATTTTAGAAACAATAATTAGGTTTCGCGTTAACTACAAAACTGTCATGAGAAGAGCCGCAGGGGCAGCATTAGTCGAAGGCCGTTACACAACCAAGCTTACTTACTTAGATGCCGTACCGACAAAAAGCTTTGCGTTACTTTCGACTTAATACACTTATATAACGTACACACATACTTGTTTTCTGCAGTAGTCCACTGCTGGACATAGGCCTCATGCCGTAATCGCCACGCTTGGCAGGCAGATTGGCGATCGCACCACCAGACACCTCGCAACCTAACCTAACATAACCTAACCTAACATTTGTACTAGACGGGTATTATTCTCAGTATATAGACTAAGGAAAATGTTAAAGAGTAAATCTACTTTTCTACATGTCTCGACTGTATTTGTGGCCCATTCGTTGTTTCTCTATTCCATAACACAAGTGAGTTTGCTACTTACGCATGAGACATCGGTGCAATGTATGTGATTTTCAACCTATCAATGTATGTTTCTACGTATGTATTGTTGTTAATTAATGTTAAGAGAGCTCAGAGATATAATTATAAATTCATACTTAATTATTCAATCCAAATGTAAATTCAAGGCCATTATGGCCATGTGTCCAATGGCATTTTTTTAATGCTTCCAAAAAGAGATATTGTTTTGTCTAATTTTTTCAGTGTTCATAGCTATTGCGTTAATTAATGTTTACATAGTTTTACGGACAATTATAAATCCATTGTTTTAATATTTAATTTTAATATACTGAGGCTATTTATAAAACAGTATTTGTAATAAGATTTCTTATATAATAATACTATCTTAACATTGGTTTCTAAAAGGGACGTTGTTTTGAAAGATGTCTAGTGTTCAAGTTAAACGGTGAATTATAGTTTACTTAGTTTTAATAGATAATTGTATAAATTAATAGTGAAACATTTAATTTAAATTAATATTCGCCTATTTATAAAATGGTACTTTTGATAATATTTCTAATGTAAAAATATTATTTCAACATTGGCTTGGGTGCGATGTTGTATTGACAACTAGCTGGGGTTATTCTGATGCTGCAACCATGTTTGATGTTAGACGCAACATACAATTAAGAAACCATTTGTTTTCATTTTAATTCATCGTTAGTATGGATCAATAAACATTTATTGAAGTTCAAGTTTGATTTTGATTTGTCTGACCTTGACAACAGTATTTGTGTATTTATTCATTGAATGAGAATTTAAATTGTCTGTTATCGACACAGAGTTCATCTCCAGCGGAGATAAAACAGGCGAAAGAAATTTTATAATGTTGGAAATACAATATTAACTCTTTTCCTACATTGGGTCGGGGCACGATCACCTCAGTTCTAGGTGTCATATTAACGTATTTATTTATTTATTTGCTTGTATATGTACATACATTAGAGAAAAGAATATAAAATTCCCATTTGAAGTTCTTAAAATATTTACACAATTTGAAAGAGTATATAGCAATTTGATTTTTGTTGATATATATACATAATTTATAAAGTATATTATATTATATATGGCAATTAACTAATGAATTTTAAATTAATTAATGAATTTTTATTTATTTAATTTTATATTATTATTAATTAATATATCTTTCTGAATAACGATTATACAACTGTCTGTATTAGATCGTCTCCTGCAAGATTCGCGACGGACTCGCAGAACATTGCGGGAAGTCGATAGCAAATGACAGGACCTTTCTATGTGGCGATCCTTAGAGAGGCGTATGTTCAGTAGACTTCGTTAGACTGTTA
The DNA here is from genome assembly GCA_029286605.1 of Sericinus montela. NCBI lineage: Eukaryota > Metazoa > Arthropoda > Insecta > Lepidoptera > Papilionidae > Sericinus > Sericinus montela. Next base: position 21,008 of record JAGSMR010000280.1, on the reverse strand, counting down.
TGATGACGATGATCATGATAAGAAGTACATGTCACATGAGATATTGCAATTACATTGTTAAATGAAAATATTTATTGAATGACAACATTTATCGATTATTCCAATGTATGGTTTAAATATATTGAGATTTTGATGTTTTATATACTTTTTAGTATTTTATTATTGAATATGACCTGTCATATACAAAATTATACCATTTTACTAACATTATCACATGCACACCAGTGTACATATAGATATCGCAATCTCATACTTATTGGTGCAGCTGTGTATCTTTCCACATTAACATTATTAAACAGAGATAAGTAGCTACTTGTAAGATGTACAGTGAGGGCAGAGTTAGAAGTTTCTAGGATTTAAACTTATAACAACCGGGTAGTTTCAAGATTAAAAGATTGGCTATCGTGACTTTGACAGAGTTTGTGAAGGTACCCCTCAATACTCTATGTATGTTTGCGCACTTTGGATGGCTGTCGGTTCCGGGAGCTGGTGCGGCGGAGGGGGCAGCGCCCATTCCTGGACGGCGCAGCTGCAGCGTGGAGGAGCAGGTCACAACCGACCCCGTAGCTTAGTTGCTAGCGACCCCGCCTTCAGCTAGGGGTTGATGATTTACATGTGCATACGAATCCCCTGTCCGTGAGTGTCTCGAGAGGCGACAGAGGAGAGCCCCACCTACCCTACCTATCTCGAAAAACAGATTAAATGAGCAACTGGTGTGACAAAGCGATCGACAATCCGGCCTGAATGATCGCGAGGAAGCCTGTAGAATCAATCCTGAAATGGACTTAGGCTGTTTTTTATGATATATACTCAAAATTCAATCATGTTCGTAGCACTATAACACAAATGAATAGAAACATTGAAATCGGTATTTGCCCAGGATATCAGTATCACTTGCAGGATTAGTTCATTTTGTTTGGGCTAGCTCAACACCGGTTAAGATAATATATCAAAGATGAATGGATGAATAACAGGATATATCAGAGCACTTTGTTACGTAACTGATATCTAGTTCCTAACCATGACATAATTAATATTCTAAATGATATATAAACATTAAAAACGTTAAGATAATTGCACGTTCCTCGCCAGGTATCCGAGCTGCTGCGCCACTGGACGGACCCCACGTTCCGGCGTGTCACAGGTCCACTGGAGCTCCTGATCTGTCACGAACGATGCGATGCGATATTGAAATTGAGCTGAAACCTAATTAAAACTAATATGTCCTTTCCGAACTAAGAAATTACTTATAATTTGTTGTATTGTATATTTTTATAATAAATGGAAACTGAGGTTTTAACTGTTTTACTTATTTAACACCAACACAAAAGCAACGATAAGCCTGTCGCTACCCGTCACGTTGTCCCAAACTCACGGGTGAGTGTGGGTCGGAAGGATTTAATCGTCTAGACTTTGCTGTCTACCTCTGTATTGAGGAATATAGAATATGTTTCTAAAATAAAAAGCAGCCCACGATCCCCACGTGTAACGCCATTAAAAAATCAGCTTTCTGCCAGTGTAAGTCCTGCCGAAATCGGTCTAGCCGTCTCAGAGAATAATGGAACAAACGGACAAGGACACCCGAAACGTCTGACCGATTTGACGGAACTTTCACTGGCGGTAGCTGATGTTGTAAGGTGTAACTAAGGCCAGTATTATTTTAGAAACAATAATTAGGTTTCGCGTTAACTACAAAACCGCGAAGAGCCGCAGGGGCAGCATTTAGTCGAAGGCCGTTACACAACCAAGCTTTTACTTACTTAGATGCCACCGACAAAAAGCTTATGTTACTTTCGACTTATAAGAATATAATTTATAGGGTCGTACACAATATTAACAGCTTGCAGTAGTCCACTGCTGGACATAGGGCCTCTTCGGTGCCGTAATCGCCACGCTTGGCAGGCAGGATTGGTGATCGCACTACCAGACACCCGCAACCTAACCTAACATAACCTAACCCAACAGGTACTTAGGACGGGTATTATTCCTTGGGGCATATAGACTAAAGGAAAATGTTAAAGAGTAAATTCACTTTTTCTACATGTCTCGACTGGGTATCATTTGTGGCCCATTCGTTGCTCTTATTCCATAACACAAGTGAGTTTGCTACTTACGCATGAGACATCGGTGCAATGTATGTATTTTCAACCTAATGTTTCTATTGCACAACATGGGTTATTCAATGTTAAGAGAGCCTGAGATATAATTACAAATTCATACTTAATATTCAATCCAAAATGTAAATAAGGGCCATTTTATGGCCATGTGTCCAATGGCATTTTAAATATGTTTCAAAAAGAGATATTGTTTGTCTAATTCTTCAGTGTTCAGCTATTGTGTTAATTAATGTTTTATATAGTTTTAATGGATAATTATAAATCCATTGTTTTTAATATTTAATTAATATCCTGAGGCTATTTATAAAAAACATATTTGTGTCGATTTCATATAATAATACTATCTAACATTGCCTAAAAGGGACGTTGTTTTGAAAGATGTTCAGTGTCTGCTAAACGGTCAATTTATAGTTTCTCATTAAGTTTTAATAGGATAATTGTATAAATCAATAGTGAAACATTTAATTTTAAATTAATATTCGCCCTATTTATAAAAATGGTACTTTTAATAATATTTCTAATAAAATATTATTTTAACATTAGCTTAAAAGGGCTTAAGCCAGGATGGATAAACCAGCCGGGGTTATTCTGATGCCAAACCATGTTTGATGTTAGACGCAGATACACCAAGAAAACTACATTTGTTTTCATATTTTAATTAATGTTGTTAGTATGGATCAATGTATTATTGAAGTCTAAGTTTGATTTGATTTGTCCGGACCTTGACAACAGATTTGTGTATTTATTCATTGGGAATAAGAATTTAAATCTGTCTACGTCGATTACAGAGTCTATCTTCAAAGGTGAGATAAAAACAGGCGAAAGAATTTTTATAATGTTAAACAATATTAACTCTTCTCAGACATTATCGGCACTGATCAAATTCCTTCAGTTCTAGGTGTCATATATATTAACGTATTTATTTTTATTTATTTGTCAGGTTATGTACATATTAGAAAAAAGAATATAAATTCTATTTGAAGTTTCAAAAAATATTATTTCACCTTGAAAGAGAGAAATAACTTGATCTTTTGTTGATATATATATATTTCTATAAAGTATATTATATTAAGTATATTATAAATTAATCAATGAATTAAATGATTTAATGAATTTTACTTATTTAATTTTGTATTATTATTAATTAATATATCTTCTTAGTCAACGATTATACAACTGTCTTGTATTGAATGTTCCCCTGCAAGATTTCATGGACGACCTGCAGAAAACATTGGTGGAAGTCGATGGTGCAAAATGACACAGGACCTTTATGAAGTGATCCTTGGAGAGGCAAGGTTCAAAGCAGTAGACTTCGTTAGGACTGTTATGATGACGATGATCATGATAAGCAGCTAGCCGTCACATGAGATATTGCAATTACACTTTGTTAAATGAAAAGGTCATTTATTGAATGACAACATTTATCAGATTGGGTCTTACCATCTTTAGATGGATGTTTCGTTTTAAACATATTGAGATTTGATGATCGAAGATTAACATTATTAAAACAGAGATAAGTAGTTACTTGTAAGATGTGTGAGGCAGAGTTAGAAGTTTCTAGATTTAAACTTATAACAACTTCAAGAAGTTTCCAGATTGAAGATTACATCGTGACTTTCTTGATTGACGGAAGGCACCTCTAAATACTCTATGTAATGTCGGTGCACTTGGACGGCTGTCGCAGTTCCGGGCTGCGGCGGGAGGGGGCGCGCCCACCTCGACTATGCAGCTGCAGCGTGGAGGAGCAGGTCACAACTGACCCAGCGGTTAGCGACCCCGCCTTCGAAGCTAGGGGTTGATGATTTGCTACGTGCATACGAACTTTCCTCTCGTCCGTAAGTGTTCCGAGAGGCGACAGAGGGAGAGTCTTACCCACTCCTACCTATCTCGAAAAATACCTGATTAAATGAGCAACTGGTGACAAGCGATCGACAATCCGCCTGAATGATCGCGAGAAGCCTGTAGAATCAATCCTGAAATGACTTTCATAGGCTGCTTTTGCATATATCAAACCAACCGCGTTCGTAGCACTATAACACAATGAATAGTATCACTTTGAAATCGAGAGCCTGTTCTGGGTATATCAGTATCACTTGCAGGATTAGCTCATTTTGTTTGGGCTAGCTCCTAACACCGTTAAGATAATATACTGTAAAGATGTGAATGGATGAACAGGATATATCAGAGCACTTTGTTACGTAACTGATATCTAGTTCCCAACCAAGACATAATTAGCATTCAAATGATATATAAACATTAAAACGTTAAGATAACGTCTTCGCCAGGTATCCGAGTTGCTGCGCCACTGCACGTGACCCCCGTCCTCGGCGTCACCAGGTCCAATTGTATTCCCTGGATCTAGTCACGAACGATGCGATGATATTGAAATTGGCTGAAACTCTAATCAAAACTATGTCCTTCCGAACTAAGAAATTCATTTTATAATTTGTTGTATTGTAATATATTTTTACAATAAATGGAACCGACATGTTTTGTCCGTTTTATTTCTTTAACAATCTAAGCAAAAACAAACATGCGTTTTCCGTCGCTACCCGCTGTCACGTTGTCCCAAAATCTTCGGTGAAAGGTGGCCTGAAGGATTTAATCGTCTAGACTTCTGTTCACCTCTGTATTGAGGCATATAAGAATATGTTTCTAAAATAAAAGGCCTACGATCCCACGCGTTACGCCACAAAAATCGAAGTTTTCGTTGCGGGGAAACCGTTGAAATCGGTTCAGCTGTCTCAGATTAGCTGAACAAACGGACAGACACTGGAAACGTCTGGACCGATTTGACGAACTTTCGATCATGGTAGCTGATGTTGTAAGGCGTAACTACAATAGCATTATTTTAGAAAACAATAATTAGAATTTCGCGTTTACTGCTAAAACCGCGAGAAGAGCCGCAGGGGCAAGTATTTAGTCGAAGGCTGTAACACAACTAAGCTTTACTTACTTAGATGCTGCACCGACAAAAAGCTTTATGTTACTTTCTGACTTATACATTAATTTATATAACGTACACATAACAGCTTGCAGTAGTCCACTGCTGGATTACAGGCCTCTCGCGTGCCGTAATCGCCGCCTGGCAGGCAGATTGGCTATCGCACTACCAGACACCTCGTACCCAACCTAACATAACCTAACCTAACATTTGTACTTAGGACGGTATTATTCTTGTATATAGACTAAAGGAAAATGTTAAAGAGTAACCATTTCTTTTCACATGTCTCGGAACTGGGTATTTGTGGCCCATCTGTTAAAGTTTTTATTCCATAACACAAGTGAGTTTGTAAATCAACTGGCTATCGTGACTTACGTACTCCAACAACAAACTTAATATGATTAATGATGAAATAAACGACTTATAAACTTAAACAATTCTGTTAATAAACAACGGCGTAAATAATTTATCCAGATGAAAAATTGCATTCAGATTAAATATTCATTTATAGCCTTTAACCTAGAGACTAAGCTTTCTTGTAGAATGTTATGATATACATTCATATATTTAATTATTTAGGTTCACCACTGGCGATTACATCGAAGCAATAAACACAAAAACTTAAGTACAACATATTTTAGGTAAATGTATCCTTAATTAAAAGTAAACAAAACGTTCAGTTGTAATACGGACTTCGAAGAACACTATTTTTCCTATGACAGAAATATGCACTTTACACCAAAAATTTTATCAAATGAAAGTAATTAGGTAAAGTTAAAAATTGATTTATAAGATAATGCTTATGTGTTATTATACTGTGGGCCATGAATTGCTAATATTTGAAAATCATAAAAATCACTTGTAAACGTGTTCCCTAAGTTACCTCACTTCAGTTGCTTGAATTGTCTGTTACAGTTTCAATCGAACACAAGATACAATTTGTAGTCTAGCAACTGAGATAATGTATAACAACACACACAACAGATTTTTTCTTTCGACTTAAGCTAGGCTCTTGTCAGTGCAGCATCTATGTTAGAAAAATTGTATAACTCTGTCCGTCTTTTCTAGAGTCCATCCAAGGCCATTTGTGGTTTTTACCTCTTTATAAGATATAACATTAATCTTTCTCAATTTTTGATAGATACCCTATCATTATCTTCCTATCTCGCTTTCTTCTATATATCCTCCATGATGTTAGTTAATGAGTTTGTTTGTCTAGGAGGCAATGACACACATATTGCCTGATTCAGCTAACCAGCTGTAAACCAATTTTGTTAAGGAAGCAAAAAGGCATATCATATAATCGGAAACAAATAAAACACTGAGACTCGAGATAATGTAGATTAAGTCGTTTCTACGTTAACCTCTATTGAGCTTCGAATTTAGTAACTGAACCGAAATTTCTAAGTAACTAGTGTGTTTCACAAGACTATACCGTTAGGCGTCTGCAGCGATACCCACAGGATGAAAGTGATGGTGGATCATACTTTTGACGACTTCCATGGACGAGTGGCGCACACACCGGTTTTCACTCCGGGCTCTATAAGCTCGGGGTTCGTAAACAGTTTACCTTTTTTTTTTTATACCCATAATTCTCGGTCTAGGTATTTATAGTACTGTTTAGATCCAACAGTGGATACTTAAGCCACTTCGGGATGAGAGCAATGTATGTCATTTTGTTCGTGTCTATGTTGTGTGCTTATTCATACCACTGTACACATTTAATAACAGCTACAATCGTATTGCATAAAATTGGTGCAGCATCAGCCTGAAAATCGATATGCTGCCAAATAGTTAAATTTCAAGGTTGGATTCCATTTTAGTAAAGCCACGGGGCTGTAACATCAAGTGTACGTGCTGCTTTGGTCTTTAAAATGGTATTTAATTATGTTATATCAGGAAAACAATATTAAAGGTACTTCGTTAATTAAAAAGATTTTTGCATTACTTACATATTTAATATAGATGGAATTTTTTAAGACTGCTGTTACAGAGAGTACGTCATAAAACATCACGATATTTGAGCGTCATTACCGGAGAGGAGTCAAGAGGACCCAGTGCCCGATCCCGATAGCAGGCTCGTACCGAAAGGGTTTATAAAAAAACCTATGATTTGACTTATCGCAGGCCTGGACATACAAACGTGGCTGGGCGTCCTCACCACCCGTCACGTTGTCCCAAAAATATTTTGACGAAAGTGCGTCGAAAGCGACTCTAATTGTCTAGACTTCTGTGCACCCTGAAAGTAGTGGAATAGCGCAAAGATATTTATTTATTTAATTTTTATAAGAACATGACAAATTGATCGTATATAGGCACTTTTACCTATAATATACCCGTTGTTTGTTAAGACGGGGCACTACTACTTTGTTCCCAACACACGCTGTCCACATGTAGAACATGTTTAGCATCCCATCTTGAAATGCTTCCCTGTCATACATTTTTATTTAATCCACTTGTTCAGATAACTAAGTTAGTTTGTTGTATTGTAGGAGATTAAGATATAGATAGATAGTAATAGTTTACCCAAAATACATCGGCCTTAATCTATTGCGACTTTCATCTAATCAGCCTATTTGTCCCGCAGTTTTAGTCAAATAATTTTTCCATTCAAACGAGGACCTTTTATTATTTAACCATAAATTCCTCCTCTTCACACTTGAATAATAAGTTCAAGAAAAGTGAAAATTTGCACAAGAAAAATAAACACAAAGGATGGAGATATTACTTTCTGGTTTACATCTATCTCACATCTCAATTTAAGTTTTCTTCCAGCAGTCTCATACTTAAATTACAAATATGAAGAAACTATTATGGCTACTGCCTCTCAAATATGAGTGGATATACATTCGCTTTGGTAGGCAAGCAGATGTTGTTTCCTCGTATGTAAAATTTAAGGCTTACAAGAACGTGTGAAAATAGTTAATATGCTTATTTATTATTCTAAAGAATAAGTATTTTAGAATAATAAATAATAATTAATATCTTCACGCACCCTAATAGGTAGGCTGGGCAGGTCTGCTCCGACAATTAAGTCCTCCTTTCGACCTCTCAGATATTATTATAGCAAAGTGACAGTGGTGAGTCCGTCGCCGTCTCATGGACAAGCCAAGGATATAATTCGGTACAAGTTTTGAAAACCATTATTACGAGCTCAAGCCACCTGGGATTGGAACCCGTCTTGACTCGAAATTCCGACCACCCAACCATCTGGCTATCGTGACTTTTAAAATATTTTTAGAAAGATTGGCCTCGATTATTTCGATTGGAATTCTGGTCAAGTGTATTACCTATAAAAATTACGGTTTGTCTGGACATCTGCACATCCCAGTTTTGGGAGTAGTGAATACATTAATTTATTTTACTTATTAATTTACAAGTATATTTATTTATTATTAAAATAAATTATGTATTTTAATGGAAATGTCTCAGGTTACAAAACTAAAACTAAATTAATGCACAGGGAGGGCCAAGAATTCGTTATATTTAAATGTAACTCATCATGCAACTATTATTGCGCGGGTGTGGGCGTGGCGGGGGCACAATTGCAGGTGTTGAGCAGCGAAAATCCAAAGCTTCACTCTCCTAAGGTAGCCGTATGTTAACACCTGCCGAGTATGTGAAAATGTTACGATGTCTTAGCACTGATGCTACTGGAATTTGCTGGCTATAATCGTAACACATGGTTTCCAACAAGATGGAGCCACGTGTCACACATCGAACGAGTCCTTGCCGTGTCAAAGACATGTTTCGAAAAGCTGATATCCAGATGGGTGAGCCATCCCACGGCCACCCAGATGTCCAGATCTATTCCAGCATTTCTTTTATAAGCATTTATAGAGTTGTGTTTATATTGATAAAACCGAATACACTGCGTCAACTTAAAGAAAAGTATCGAAGAGATGTCGGCGATCTCGCGGTCCTTTGCAGAAGAGTAATCTGAAAAACTTCAGGACTCGTTTAGAAGAGTGCAAAACCGAAACGGTGGTCATTTTAGACGAAATAATTTCAAAAAATAAATTAAAAACTAATTTTGCTTTCGTAACAATAAACGATTTCTTAAAATATACAAATGGTTTTTTATACGATTTTTCAAATGTTAACTAATTCATGGCCCACCTAGTATAATAGCACATAAGCATTATCTTATAAATCAATTTAACTTTACATAATTACTTTTCTTACTTGATAAAAATTTTGGTGTAAAGCATATTACACTATACATACGAAAAATATGATGTCTCTTTCCGAAGTCCGTACAACTATGAACGTTTTAGTTTATTTTAATTAAGGATACATTTACTCAAAATATTTAATACTTGTTTTGTGTTTATTGCTTCGATGTAATCCTGGTGGTGAACCCAAATAATTAAATAAATAAGGAATGTATGATTGAAGACCGCAAAGTTTGGGTCTCTAGTTGCAATATAAAAGAATATTTAATTTTTCATCTGAATGCGTTATTTACGCGTTATTTATTGAATTTAAGAATTGTTTAAGTTTATAGAATCGTTACCTTTATATCATTAATCATGTTAAAGTTTGTTGTTAAAAGGGTCGATAGCCGAGTTGTTGGGTGTCAAATTGAGTCGAGAAACCTGAGTTCGACTGCTGTAAGACAGTACGTGCAGAAGGTGGCAAATTTCATCGTTGGCTTGGGAGATAAGATTTGGCGACGGGCTAACCACCTGTCACGTTACAACCTGAAAATATCTTCGTGGAAGGTGGGGTCCAAGGACTTAATTTTCATACTAGACCTCTTGCTCATCCTGTATAGAGAATTACGAGAAGATACTTTTTATATATTTTATGTTTGCTGTTAAAGCTCCAAGAAAATAATTAAAACTACGATAAAGATCATTAATAGTTTTGTAGCTCACCAACGTCTTTATTTTACAAAGATTGGCAACCTGTTGACCTCGATCGCGTTTCACTCTGTTAATGGAGACTTCATTTGTTTTTCTGAGACTTCCCCTACTTTCTCAATTTCTTACCATTCCGGTTTTACTTCTTTCTTCGACATATTTCCACCCTCATGGCTAAAAAGAGTAAGTTCGGTTTAATATAATGCTTATTTTATATCTTTAAATGTATAATTAAAGTTAAATAAATACAATAAACAAATGGCTTACATGAATTCAGAAAAACAATCGGCAGAGGTGAAATAATACCAACGCGCAATATTCTTCCTTTGCAAGTCTCTCTCACTTTTACCTTTACGTGATAAATGTATTTGTAAATAGTCACACATAATAAATTTAAATGGCTAACACCGACCACAAGGTAAATGTTTTTTAGGATCTGTTCAGATAATCTAAAAAGTATAACTAGTACTAGTAATAGCTGAATTAATCAGTTACCATTTTGAACACTGAATTCACCTTCATAAAAGAAAAGAATAAAAATATAAAAGTTTGCAGATACTAAAATGAGTGGTCCCAAATGTTAATTTAACTCAAGATTTTATTCTTAACAACTAGAAGTTTCCATAAAAAATAATTAATAATTTACACATTCTTTCCTTAACAAAACAAATTCATATAATGTTTAATGTTTTCGTGAGGTTGTAAATTGAATTTCCTCTACAGTCAAATACCTGTTTCATGTATGTTTTCATAATCATAGGGAAATCAGGCGTCGAGTAATGATTAGATCTCAATTGGATTTATTATATCTTGTGTACACGCTCTCCGGTGAATTTTTATTATGACATTTAGATATGAAATTTCAGATAAAGTAATTCGTAAAATCTATTTGCGCAGGACTAAGCAGACGCGATGTAAGTAACAATGTCGTTTTCTTTTTGTATATCGCGCAGTTTACATTTTAGTACTGTCACTTAGCTGTCTTAATGTAATATTTATTCGGTACTGTTCTAAGGAAAATATAGTTATTAAGATGCACATTATTGTGAAAGCACTACTCATAGTATTTCAAAGCTGTGGACCGACACGCTCAGTTAATTCATTACGAATAGTTCATTTAAAATAGGTCTCAGTGCAGATGTTAGATCTTACAGCGGTACAGCCATGCTTTTGGCATGGTTGTACGCCGAATGGGCCGACTCGGACTGGGAAGTACCAGGACCTCACAGAATACCGGCGGAAGTAGAAGTCTAATAAACTTCTGCGTTTCGTCTGGTGAGTGCAGGTAACTGGTGGCCCACATACTCCCTCCCCCACCCTGGGGAGGGAGGTATACCCTTACTTTCTCCATCAATGTCATCATCATAACGGCTTTTTAAAGATAGTGCAACATGAAACCCTCCGAAATTTTAGTCTGGTATATTTCGAAATGGTTTCTCGGTGTCATATAGGACATAGGATTAATGCATTGGAATATAATCAAGAGACCCAACTGGTGTATAGGATCGTCTAAATAGCAGGTTCGTACCAAAGAGTTTAATTACTTACGTAACGTTCATATCGTTGGCTTAGACCTAAAAATTTATGACAGGCTCTCCACCTGTCACGTTTTCCCAAAAAATATCTTCGTTGAAAGTGTGGATCAAAATGAGTGTTATTGGAGGCCTCTGGCCTTACCCTGTATTGGAAAAAGCTGAAGATAGTTTTTGATTGCGTTCATAAGCAGCTATTGCCATTTTATAGGCTTTTCCTTAGGCGGTATCTACGATACCCATTTAATGTTCACCATTTTACTAATTATTGTAAATAATGGAAAACACGAGCTTGCAAGATAACAGCCCCATCTGTTACATAGGCAAAAGTTAATTTAGTGCTGCTGCAGATTGGGCATAGCCGCCTCAGCACCAATTACAACGGTGAGGCTGTACTTAGTGGAGAGCCTTAATTTGTACTTATATTTACAAAAGTATTACTAATTAAGGTACATTAAGGTATATATTTGAAATTTGTTCAGATTAAATTTTTGCATTGGTCGCTTGTTCACTACATAGCCTTTACATCTGTTGTTCGTAAACCGTTAACAGTTACAAGCATTTTTGGTGAATACTTCAAGTTATTAAAAAGAAATTTTAGAAAATGAGAGACGGTACGACATTCTAGTGCGTAGGACTGTGCTCGAAGCGTAGAGCAGGGTAATAAATGTAATCGTTAGAGCAATCATTTGTGTTAAGAATATGAAAGTTGTACTACTGCAATACATATATTTGTATAAATATTGCATATGTTTATTGTATAAATATTAATATTGTAATATTAGCTAATTTACTAGATGGAGATGACAGGGTTCATCAGTTGTCAAGCTGTTCCAAATGTGCTCCGGTGAAATAACGATCGTAAAGGCTACATAGCCTGAATTTATAGCTACCCTGGCATTAGAAAAATGACTGTAGATAAAGGAAATTGAAAATGCTTTATGAAATAATGAACAACATAAATATGTTCACGCACCTCAATACAGAGAGAGAGAGGTCTAGTTTGACAATTGTCCCTTCGACCCACCTCCACTTGAAGATATTTTCGGGACAACGACAGTGGTGATGAGCCTGCTGCCGTCTTTATGTCCAAGCCAACGATGTAATTGTACATAGGTTTTAGAAAAACGCATTGGTACGCAAAAGTAAATGCCAACCGGGGATTGAACTCGGTCTTTTGACTGAAATTCCGACCACCCAAATCCAATCGGCTGTCGACCGTAGGGAGTAATAATAATCCGAAATAAATTTAAACAATAATGTGATTGAATTCATTCCATTTCATGCTTTTCAAAATTTCTAGGAATGAGTTGAACGTTCCAATGCTACTTAATCATTTATGTTGAAACTGTGGCTTTTGTTATTTTAAAAAAAATACAAAAGATAGAATATCTATGAAGTTTCTTCCACCTGTTTCTTTTCTATTAGAGAAGTCTAATTATAAAAGTGAGACAGTTTAGAAATCAATCGATGGATGTAATATTAGTAAATTGTATCGATGAGTAAATAATTTTTTATATGCCGTTAATTATATTCCTTCAGTAACAACATGATATTCATAAAAGGAAAGGGACATCTATTTAAAAAGTGGGATGAATATATTTTTATGTAAATATTTGTTTGCGGCCGTATACGGTGGTATGGCCAGCGTTACTTGGGCATAAGATTCTTTCCACAAATAATCGGCAAAAAGTGTCGAAACTATTGTAATGACTCGAATCCAGTCTAACTCCAGCATTCCTGATACTATAAAGATAATATAATATGTTTCATCTACCGGAAAGCTGTTTGTCGAAAGAAGTAGATTGTAGAAAATCAATCATATGAAATAAATAAATGATTACCTTCACGCTTGTCTCTAACAAGTTAGTAGACAGAGGGAGACATTCTATAACTTAAGTCCCGTCGACCCACTTTCCACCGGAAGACATTTGGGATAACGTAACAGGTGGTGAGCCTGCCGCTGTCTTTATGTCAAAGCCAACGATGTGGAATCCTACATAGGTTTTGAAAACATACTATACGCGCGCCTGCCACCTGAGAAATGCTACGAGAAAGCCTTTATCCTGTAGTCGACATTTTCTGCTCTCCAATAACTTGGTGTTATAACCTCGAAGTTATTGAATTCAAACTATATTCATTAGAAGTAAAGAACTAAAAACCCCATTAAAACTATTACTTTCGAAAAATAGAATTAGTGATTTATATTTAATATTATTTTACAATAATTTTCAGTTTGAATAGAAGAAAATTCTATGAAGCATCATAATAATTCAAGGAACTAGACGGCTATTTAGTTGGACCGCGCAACAGAAAACTTATAATCGTGTGCAGTCTTTGTAAAGTGGCACGGCGGCATTATGGTTGAAGTCAGAAAGGTATTCAAGATTTAACGACGAGCTCAAGGCTATTATACAAAAGGAGTTTCGATGTAACCACAGTAAAGAAAGTATGAGCTGATGCAAACAGAATGAAGCGTAAGGACGAAAGCTACTAATAGTATATGCTTGCGATGAGAGAATTGGGGAAAAGCGAGATTTCCTGGTTATGTTGCTATCCAGCATAGTGGATGTAATCGACGGCGCTCAGGCGAAATTATTTTATATGGCGTACCGACGTACACTATGTTCAAAGAGAAATTAGTAACGTTCCAAGATGGTAAATGACCAGGAAGAAAGAAGCGGGAACCGAACTAGCTAAAGAAAGAAAAACAGAAAATCCATTCGACGTTGTTACAACTGCGGCGAAAATAGTCATATTCGACATATTGTCCGAACGGTCTCGCGTGTTTTCGCCGTAACGTACGGCCATATTTGATCACGACACTTGGGCTGCGGCTGGCGGCGGCGCGAGCACGGAACGCAGCTAGCGCTCCCTCACAGTCGGTAAACAGTCTGCGCCGAACGCAGCGCAAGATCGTGCGGTTAAGGTAGTGGATCTTGAAGTCGGCAAACGCTCAGCTTAACTTCAGGGTGGGTGCGACAAGGACAGCAGCTGTGACAGCCAGACGTCAAAGGTGAAAACGAGGCTAAGTTGCACTGCAGGTGGAAAACGAACAAAACAAGAAATCTCCTTAACGAAGCTGCTGATTGCGTCAGATTAAGAATTAAGGTGAACGCTTTAATTGAATCCGGCAGCGATCAATTTAATGACGGACGAGCGTTTCAATAGCCGTTGAACAGAAAAAATACGAAATAACTTATGCTTCCAGAAGGGACCCGGACGTACGATGGTGAATTCATTAGGGAAAAGATGTTCTTGGACATAATCGACGGCAAAAACTATCAAAACGTGTTATTTTGAGTAGTGAATAACAAGAGGTTTGGATATGACTTAGGTCACTAAATCATATCAAAGACATAATACTAGAATTACTACGAAAATAACCATGATAATGGGCTAAAGGAAGTTTTTGTCTGTGCGATGTGAATGGATGCCTAAGTTGTGTTGTTTTCAGATCCCACTGGAAGTTGAGCATATTTCTGATTATTCCATATGGAAAAGTTTTGCAGTGTATTGGAAGGTTATAATCCAACCAATTGAAAGATGCACCTTTTGGCTGAAGATTGTTCTTGAAGATGATGTGTGCCTGTCGCCCGAGACCACAACGTTTGTCCTTGGCAGAGCAGAGAATAAAGTTAAAGAGCAGGCAAAGGAATGGATGATGATGGTAGCACAAGTAAGTTTTTTCTGGAATATTCAAGTCCTTTGCAAAGCCATGATAGCCGAGTTGCTGGTGGTCGGAATCGAGTCGAGAGACCTGAGTTCGATCCCCAGGTGGCAGTACCTAATGAGTTTTCGCAACTTACACGAATTTCATCGTTGGTTTGGACATAAAGGCGGCGACGGGCTCACCAATTACTGTTGTCCCGAAAATATCTTTCGTGTGAAGGTGGGTCAAGGACTTAATTGTTCAGACTTGACCTCTGTCTACCTCTGTATTGGAATTGCGTGAAGATATTTTTTTTTTGGTATTAGTGGAGAAAAAAGATGGTTCAGTTAGGTTTGTGTGGATTATAGACTGTTAAACAAAAAAATTTTAAAGATGAATTTCCATTTCCAGTGATCGACAATAAGATAGATAAGCTGTGTGGTGTCAAAATATTTGTTGTTTTAATTTTAAGAATATTTTCATCTCATGGCTAAGTAATCTATCCCATATACATCATTAGTGACACACCATGGTCAATCTGAGTTCTTCTGCTCCTTTCGGTTTCATCTGCCTGAAGTATTTTATGTGATTCAAAAGCATTGTCTTCAGGGATTTTATTTCGCAATGCATTAGATGATTTTCATAGACACATTCAATTACAGAAAGTAAAGAACAAGCAGTGAGATCAGCTTAAAGAAAAGGTACTTTTGAATATGTATAAAGATAAATTGGAAGAAGGCTAACTTAATCAAACCGAAATTGGAGAAAGCCACATGATAAGTGAATGGGTACAAAGTAGTTTTTTGTCTGATAGTGATGAATGGATGCCTGTTGTGTTGGTTTTCAGATCCCACTTGGAAGCTGAGCATATTTCTGATTACCTCACAGAAAAGTTTTGCAGTGTACGGAAGGCTATAATCCAACTAACTGTTACACCCCTTTGAGCTGAAGATCACCTAAATGACGCCTGTCGCCCAGAGACCACGATTGTCGTCCTTATGAGCGAGAATAGTTGAAGAGCAGGTAAAGGAACGATGGATGATGGTGTAGCAAGGCAAGTTTTTCGCATTTATTAAGAAAGGAAAAGAATTGGTTTTTAAGATGAACAAAGACGCTACTTAATATTTTAAAAGAGAGATTGAAAACCTGTGTTAAAGATTTTAACCAAGTTGAAGACGGAGTTGCACAGATGCTTCTAGTGTGGCATATTCGGCTATATACTTCCAGTGTACCAGATACAGGGTTCCACCCGGTTCATTACATGAGCCGAAAGACAAATGATGCTCAATTAAGGTATTCGCTTAAGTGAACCGAGGCAACCAATATTATTAGTGTATAAAGAAGTTCAGGCAGTATTGTATGGAATACATTTTAAAATTGTCACAGATTGTAAGGCATTTGAAGTGACATTGAAAGAATATATTTCTGCTAAGATAGCCTACTGGAAGATATTCCTCAAAGAATATGAATCTCCAAATAGAGCAACGTCGGAAACAAAAAAATGAAGTGTGTCGATGCTTGATTACTATCCCTGTTACTACACTACATAACGGGCAAAGCAAGCGCAAGATCAGACGAGGGGCTCAGCTATAAAAGAAGTTTTGAAGGGAAAAGAAGACAAGATTACTGATGAAAATGATGTATTGTACAAAGGAGATAAGAAGTTACTGGTTATACCTGAAGAAGATTAAATAAAAGCAATGGACATTTTTTCAAAGAAGCTATTGAAAGAGATTATTGTACAACAGGATTGACAAGAAATTTAAGATTTTATAGACATGCATCCACATACACGGTAAGAAAGAAGGGAAGTGCAAGATTTCTAAAATTCAATTTGAGAATACTGTATTCCCTGGATACCATTCATTTGGATCATGTTGGACCTTGACGCAAACTAGTAAACAGTATAACCATACTGACAGTGGTGGACGCTTTCACCAAATTTGTTTGGCTGTTTCCAACAAGAAGCACACCATTGGAGAGACTTGTTAAACTAAGATCCATCAGTAAACTGAAACCCTCGACGAATAATCACTGACAACCGCATTCACTAGTCATGAGTTTCAAGATTACTGTAAGGAGGAGAACATTCACTGCGTGACTATTACATGACGGGTTCCCGACAAGGCAATGACAAGTCGAGAGAATACACAGAATATTAATTCATTACTACTTAAGTCGCTTATAGGAGAAACCTGGCCTTTGGCACAAAACACATTAGTCGAGTGCAAATACATTACGTACATTTGGTAAAGAAGTATCAACTGTACACCTTTGTGAACTATTTGGTGCAAAATGCGAGGCAGAAGACAAGAAGATACAAGAGTTACTACAGGAAGAGTACATATGCCAAGTGTTCAATGAAATAGAAAGGATCTCAGAAATGAAGCCAAAGAACAGACTTTCAGAGTTCAAGAAGAGAATGCAAATAGCTTTTAATAGAAAAAGAAAAGGAGATTCACAATACTAAGTTGGAGAAACGTATTATAAACATACACAATTTTAAGTTCAGGACTTAAACTGAACCCAAATATCACACCTTACAGTGATAAAGGTTGAAGGAATGATTGCTATGATCTACAAAAAATGATAGTGCTACTGAGGGGCTCTATAAGAACATCTAGCTCAGCAGATTGTACAAGCACACAACAGAAGGTGAAGAGAGTTCTTAATGCAAGAAACTTGGTAAGTATAATTTGGTGAAGAATGAGATGATGAATGCATTGTTTTACCGAAATTTTTATTATTTTTTTTTTTCTATGCTAGTACCAGCGTTATTTTGTTATCATGTATTTTAACTGGAGTAATGTATTTAAATGTAAAATAAAAGGCATAACTAACACTGAGTATAGAAATTTGTAAATCTAACTTCGAAAGAGGCCAAGTTTTTTAAGATGTTTTCTTTTTGTTTTTAAGATTGTTTTTTCTTTGTTTTAAGATGGCTGGAGTGTTTATTTTTTTTTTTAATAATTAAGATATAATGTTTGTAAAGTATGACTGAAGTAATGGAATGTGTGTGTGATGTATTGTACTTAAAAGACTTGAAACATCATGAATGCTGAGGAATGCCTGAGGACAGTCATTGTATCAGGACAATCAGGAAACGGAAATGTAAGCTGGGAACAGAACGCAGGATGAGTGAGTGATGAAAGGGAAGCAACGGACAGGAGTGACGGTAAGATTACTGCTACCCATGAACACCTGCAATACCAGAGGCTTAGCAGATAACATTTTAGAGAAAGTGACCTCCCCAGAATTAGGGAGGGGGGTGTGGGCCACTGGTTACCTGCACTCACCAGACGAAACGCTGGAAGTTTTTTGTGGACTCCTACTTCATGCCGCCCTGTGGTTGTGGTACTTCCCGCCGCTGGCCCATTCATGCAACAAAAGCTGATGCGTGGCTCTATCACTGTTAAAAGTGTGATCGAAATAATAATTAAATTTTCTAGATCCTGACTATTTCCTTGAAGGAAAATGCGTGTAGTTATAAAAATTTTATGAAGTTAGATTAGAATGTATAGAATTTTAATCACCGTTCATTGGTATTCAGAGAGCTTCGCTAATATTCTATCTCGGTCCAAGATTAATCTGGGTTCTTTCAGTTTAAGTTAATTCACATCAATGACAATGTTACAGTTTTAATCAGCCATTAATTAGAAATGGAGCATTAATTTCCTATATAAGATTTGACAATATTTTTTAAATTATTCAATTTACCATATCAGTAGACAGAGGTCTAACAGTTAGGTCCTTTTGTCCCACCTTCGCCCATTAAGGCCTGGGGACAAAGTGCGTCAGGTGTGAGAGCCTGTCGCCGTCTTAATTTCCAAGCCAACGATGTTAATTCTACATAAGTTTTGAAAAGTAATTGCATGAGCTACCACCTGGTGATCGAACTCTTCACCTTTCGAATTGTGACTCTTTAACTTTTAACATATTTTAATTTTTTAAAATTTTAATCAATAGTCTTGGTATCAGTATTGTAAAGGGAAAAAGCTCAAATGCAATTTCGCTGCCGGCAGATTATAGGTTAATCATCTTGAAAAGTAACACCAGATCAATTCAGCAGACCGGCGACGGATAGTACTCATGCCTCAGGGCAGGTTATATTGAGCATTTATTTCAAACATGTCCTGAAGTTTATAATAGCTTTATTATGGTTCACCGATACATTTACTTTTTATATACATTTCCTGTGAAAATAATTTGGTATAACAAAACACATCAATTTTATGTAAATGTATAGATTTTAACAATAAGTCAGGTTGCCGCCGTCACGTGCAGCCAGTGCAACCGATTTCAGGCACATTCTGCTTCGGCTTTATTTCTTTTCATCCGACCGATTGCGCTTGCATGTGGACATTTTGATATTTAAATTTTTTCAAGCTGATAAATCACTTTACTTAATTCTGATTTTGCTTTCATAAAAGCAATCGGAATGTTTTGTGTACAGCGGAATAATATAACCATTCAGTTATTGGTATTAGAATTTTTTCACCTGAACTGCGGGCCTGTCGCGCACTTTACTGCGCAAAGGAACGGTACGCGATAAACGTCGATAAATATTTATATAATCATTTATCACACTTTACTGTGACTGTAAAGCCTGTGTTAGGCATGTCACCGCGTTTAGCGTCCAAACGGGCGTAAAACAGGGTTTTCGTGTTGCTGTCTTCCTGGCTGTTCATACTGTATCTCGACAGCTGTTTACAGAAGCTGAGGATAGCTGTTTGGGTGTGAAATTGGGTGACATAAAAGTAAATTGTCTGCTTTATGCTGATGATGCAGTGCTTATTGCACCATCAGAGGCAATCCGCAGGCATTAGTCACGTGTATGAAAGAAGAATGTGAAATTAATGGTCTCCGCTTGAATGCTAATAAACTAAGGTACTGGTATTTGAAAGGGACGAAGAAAGAACGAAGTGAGAAATTTGGGTAAATCAGGAACCAGTTCAGGAACAGGTGAATGAAATTGTATACTTCTGGGGAGTGCGTTTTAGCCGATGGAAGATGTGATTTAGATATGGACAGGCGTGTCGCTGCCGGGAACAAAAGTCACAGCCCTGATCAGCGAATTTCAAAGGCAAGGTGCCAGAAAAGTGCACGCCTTGCAACACACATAACGCAGTGTTGGTGTACTGACTTTGTTATAATGCAAAGAACTTAGGTATGCTTTGTGAAGAAGCATAAAAGCAGGCTGAATGCAGTGAGATGCGATCACTAGTAAAAATGTGCGGCCTTACCATGGCCGACCGAAAGCAAAACGAAGAGATTCGGCACATGGTGTGCTTGAAAGATGACCTTGTCTCAAAATGGATAAGGGCGTGTTTCGATGGTTTGGGCATCGCTGAGCGAATGAGGAAGACCGAATGGTGAAGGTATTTCATATAGCGCGAAAGTTAATATTAAAGATGTTGAGGTAGAGCGAGACGAACTTTCGAAGAACATGTGAGCAAATTGCTCGAAGAGGGGAGGTCAAGGAGTACTGGATACCTAGACGTGCATGTATGAAGAAGATGATGAATCTGAAAGAAGGAAAGAAGTATGGGATCAGACATCATGATCTGTCTTCTGGTTATCCTGTCAGGGATTGTAAGTGAACATAAATAATATATTTATCACACAACATTTACCCCAAGCGTGATTTTAACCTGCAACCATTAGTTTTCAAGACATGGTAACTACTGTCTGTATCTCATTATATTGTATTCGAGCTATTAAACTTTCCGATTATTATTATTATATGCATACATACATATTAGGCTGCAGCGACCACTGCAGGACATTGGCCTCTCCCACAGGAGGATTTGCTATAATCGCCAGGTTTGGCAAGCGGATTGGCGATCGCAGTATTAGACCACACTCTCACCGACGCCATACTGCCCATACTCGGTCTGA
>JAGSMR010000279.1:0-52000 GCA_029286605.1 Sericinus montela | reverse complement strand
ATGTATTATACAAATGTATAATAAATACAATATCATATCATTAGCAGTAGATTGATATCATATTTATCACATGTCATATCATTAGCAGTAGATTGATATCATATTTATCACATGTCATATCATTAGCAGTAGATTGATATCATATTTATCACATGTCATATCATTAGCAGTAGATTGATATCATATTTATCACATGTCATATCATTAGCAGTAGATTGATATCATATTTATCACATGTCATATCATTAGCAGTAGATTGATATCATATTTATCACATGTCATATCATTAGCAGTAGATTGATATCATATTTATCACATGTCATATCATTAGCAGTAGATTGATATCATATTTATCACATGTCATATCATTAGCATTAGATTCCCTAAATTATAGTTTATAATATCAATTAGCTTAATTATATCAATTAAGGACATTACCTTTCGATTCGCGCCAAAATTACAAAAAAAAAACAATTTTTTTAACTATTTCCGGTTATTTTTATTGTACTTTTAAATTTACTTTAACTCTTTACGGTGATAGGCACGCACTATTACTAAGAAACGGTATAAAAATCCGTTTGCTATTTTAAAAACATGGCAGCATTGAGATAGAGGAGGAAACTCGAGGCGCGTGGATTTTATATCGTTGACCGCGACCTTGATATTCTGATAGTATTACATAGATTAGATTATCGTTTTTTTTTTTTTCAAAAAAAAAACCTTATATCCCTCTCTCTCCTCCTCCCTGCCCCTGTATTGGGAACGGCGTGAAGAGTTGCGTATAACTTCCATAAATTTTGACGGGTTGACTGGCAGGGAATGCCAATAGGCATTAAGTCCGCACTTTGTTACCATATTTTAAGGTGAAATAATGAACTCTTTAAAAAAATAACAAATAAAATTTTAACACGTAAAATAATAAAATTAATACTGGCTTGTGTACCGCGGATTTGTTCGCCGCCGTCCATACAATATAGTTTTAACAGAGAAAATATCGCTTATAATTATTTCCAGAGTTCAATCTCAATTATAATTCGATAATTCATCGGATTCGATTAAACGGTTTTATCTTAAAACGCATAAGGAATAGTCACGAAGTCAATCAGTCCACTGCTTTCTCTTACTCTCTCTCTCTCTCTGTGTCACACATATTACACACACACACACAAACACAAACACACACACACACACACTCTCACACACACGCATACGCATACGCACACGCACACGAAGCCGCACGCACACATGCTCGCGTACTCATCACACAAACACAAACACACAAACACAAACAGGGACAAATCAGTCGTATAGAACAGCCGGACAGAGTCGTAATACACTTCATATTTATAATGTTTTTTTCATATGTAAATGAGCTATATGCATTTCAACGCATAGCACCTACAAATATTACATTATTATTATCAATAGATACTTTGAAATATGCATACAGATACACAAACACATAGATAGAGACAACAACACATACGCTCTAATCCTAAAAGTAGCGAAAGCATTGTGTTATGGAATCGGTAACATAAAGCCACAGCCAATATACGTTGTACAAAAATATATAATATCTTACCAAAATACATTACGTAGTCTTGCGTGGTTTACATTCGTGGCCGTGAATTGTAAACAGGTTTTTAAAAAACGCGCTGACGACGTCATGCCGTCGATACGTACAAAGTTTGTATACAGACATTATTCCGCGGGTGTTTATTTGACAGTTTCAAGCCTCTGAATAGTGATGTGACTCATCGGATTTCGGTATTTTGTTTATAATTTGTTTACGACTGAATTTTTAGAATCTATTATGTAATTTAGTCACAGTGATTGAAGTCACGATAGCCGAGCGGTTGGGTGATCGGATTTTAAGTCGAGAGACCTGAGTTCGATCTCCAGGTGGAAGGCTCGTACCAACGGGTTTTTCAAAAAGTTATGTACGAATTATATCGTTGGCTTAAACATAAAGACGGCAACGGGCTCAACACCTGTCACGATGTCCCGAAAATATCTTCGGTGGAAGGTTGGTCTAAGGGACTTAATTGTTTAGACCTGACCTCTGTCTACCTCTGTATAGGGAATGGCGTGAAGATATATATTTAAGTGTTTTTATATTTACGTATACTTTCATTAACAGCTATGATTCTACTATCTCTGCGTAGCCTGGTTAACTGGTAGAGAAGTTTCGCTTGGCATAAAGTCAGTAAATGAGAGCCTTTATGACAAAGCCAAAGTTATGAATCATACATAACTTTTGAAAAAAACTCATTGGTTAGAACTAGATCCTACCTCCTGAGGATCGAACTCGGGTCTCTTGACTCGAATTCGTCATCGAACCACACGGCTATCGTGACATAAAAGCTTAAATAAATAAATGAGCAAAACGCCTTATATAATTATTTACTTTTGCCTAGCGTAGAGTTATTTAGGGCATGCAGAACCATTGACAAATTGTAATCATTTTAGGCAGGATGACGCCTACGTCGATTGTCCTTGGCCCTTAATATCGCGCAGCTTAAAGGTCGAATAATTCGGAACGCATCCATAATTAAAGCGAGGCCAGCATGGGTTTCATAGTTTATACATATACTATAAATATATAAATATCCTCAAGCCATTACCAATACAAGGGGTAGACAGAGGACTAGACAATTAAGTCGTTTCGATCCACCTTCCACCGAAGAAATTTTTTGGGACAACGTGACGGGTGGTGAGTGATATAATTCGCACTGAAGTTTTTTTGAAAAAACCCAATGATACGAGATACATTGATGCCGTCTGGGCGATCGAACTCGGGTCTCTCGACTCGAATCTAGAAGTATCGAGTATTACAAATATCCTGCCACCAATGTTTTTTTTTTAACTTTTCTATAATTTTTCTATGATTTATTTATTTTTCGGTATTTAATTTATAATTTGTTTACGATTGAATTTTTAGAATCTATTATGTAATTTAGTCACAGTAATTGTAGTCACGTTAGCTGAGTTGTTGGGTTGTCGGAATTTCGAGTCGAGAGACCTGAGTTCGATCCCCAGGTGGAAGGCTTTTACCAATGAGTTTTTCAAAAACTTATGTACGAATTTCATTGTTTACTTGGACATAAACACAGCGACAGGCTCACTACCTGTCACGTTGACTCAAAAAATGTCTTAGGTGGAAGGTGAGTAGATAAGACTTAATTGTCGAGACCTCTGTCTACACCTGTATTGGTACTTAGCGTGAAGATATTTTTTTTATTATTCCTAACACATATAGAGGACGTCAAGTGCCAACGCCGTTTGACAGCAGAAATGGGCAAGAATTAAGTATATCTAATACAGGGGTATACAGGGGTATACAGGGGTAGACAGAGGTCTAGTCCAAACAATTAAGTTCCAAGCCAACGATATAATTCGTACATAAGGTTTTGTAAAACCCATTGGTACGAGCCTGCCATGGCGATCGAACTCGGGTTTTTTGTCTCGAAATTCCGACCACCCGGCCACCGTGACTTTTTTTAGGGCAAGAGTTGGTACTAAATAAATAAATATATACATAGATAGGGACAACATCACATACATTGATCTGATCCCAAAGTAAGCAGCTTAAGCACGCGTGCTATGGAATCAGAACCAACGAAATTACCACAAACAACCAGACCCGAGAAAATGTAGAATGATATTTTCCTACATAGACCTGACCGGGAATCGAGCCCGTGACCTCGGAGCTGACGACACCATGAAAACCGGCGTGTACGCCACTCGTCCATGGAGGTCATCACAATGACAAGTTCTCTCAACAAGGTCACAAAGGCCAAAAGGCAAAGGCCCAAAGGTCACCGGTAACTTATAGGGGCTGATGGGTTTCATTTAGGAGTTGGGTTGGCTCGAAAAACTCTGATATTTCTGCCTATGCACAAGACGTGCTTAGACGTAGAACTGCCAGAAATTGCCTGTATAGACTAAACTAGACCCAGCATTTACAGGATTTCTTTTCACTCATAACATCGTAAATAATTTAAAAAATATATTTCATTCTTGAATGCCTTATTGAAAGCCATAGTAGCCTAGAAGTATTTATCAGTGCTTAGTGCATCTTAACTAAGCTTACTTACTTATTTAATTGAATAATAAATAAAATAAACAAATATCTTCACGCAACTGCCAATACAGGGGTAGACAGAGGTCTAGTCCAAACAATTAAGTTCCAAGCCAACGATATAATTCGTACATAAGGTTTTGTAAAACCCATTGGTACGAGCCTGCCATGGCGATCGAACTCGGGTCTCTCGACTCGAATCTAGAAGTATCGAGTATTACAAATATCCTGCCACCAATGTTTTTTTTTTTTTTTTTTTTTTTTTAACTTTTCTATAATTTTTCTATGATTTATTTATTTTTCGGTATTTAATTTATAATTTGTTTACGATTGAATTTTTAGAATCTATTATGTAATTTAGTCACAGTAATTGTAGTCACGTTAGCTGAGTTGTTGGGTTGTCGGAATTTCGAGTCGAGAGACCTGAGTTCGATCCCCAGGTGGAAGGCTTTACCAATGAGTTTTTCAAAACTTATGTACGAATTTCATTGTTTACTTGACATAAACACAGCGACAGGCTCACTACCTGTCACGTTGACTCCAAAATGTCTTAGGTGGAAGGTGAGTAGATAAGACTTAATTGTCGAGACCTCTGGCTACCCCTGTATTGAAGGGATGAAAATATTTATTTAGAAATTCTTGTATTCTTTTTATGGTGGTTAATTTAAAAAATATATTTCATTCTTGAATGCCTTATTGAAAGCCATAGTAGCCTAGAAGTATTTATCAGTGCTTAGTGCATCTTAACTAAACTTACTTACTTATTTAATTGAATAATAAATAAAATAAACAAATATCTTCACGCAACTGCCAATACAGGGGTAGACAGAGGTCTAGTCCAAACAATTAAGTTCCAAGCCAACGATATAATTCGTACATAAGGTTTTGTAAAACCCATTGGTACGAGCCTGCCATGGCGATCGAACTCGGGTTTTTGTCTCGAAATTCCGACCACCCGGCCACCGTGACTTTTTAGGGCAAGAGTTGGTACTAAATAAATAAATATATACATAGATAGGGACAACATCACATACATTGATCTGATCCCAAAGTAAGCAGCTTCAGCACGCGTGCTATGGAATCAGAACCAACGAAATTACCACAAACAACCAGACCCGAGAAAATGTAGAATGATATTTTCCTACATAGACCTGACCGGGAATCGAGCCCGTGACCTCGGAGCTGACGACACCATGAAAACCGGCGTGTACGCCACTCGTCCATGGAGGTCATCACAATGACAAGTTCTCTCAACAAGGTCACAAAGGCCAAAAGGCAAAGGCCCAAAGGTCACCGGTAACTTATAGGGGCTGCTGGGTTTCATTTAGGAGTTGGGTTGGCTCGAAAAACTCTGATATTTCTGCCTATGCACAAGACGTGCTTAGACGTAGAACTGCCAGAAATTGCCTGTATAGACTAAACTAGACCCAGCATTTACAGGATTTCTTTTCACTCATAACATCGTAAATAATTTAAAAAATATAAAAAAAAATCTTCACGGCAAAAAAATGTCTTCACGGCATTTCCGATACAGGGGTAGACAGAGGTCTAGACTTATGTACGATGTATATTTGGCCTGGACATAAAGACGGCGACGGGCTCTCCACCTGCCACGTTGTCTGAAAATGTCTTTGGTAGAAGTTGGGTCAATAAGACTTAATTGTCGAGACCTCTGGCTACCCCTGTATTGAAGGGATGAAAATAGTTATTTAGAAATTCTTGTATTCTTTTTTATGGTGGTTAATTTAAAAAATATATTTCATTCTTGAATGCCTTATTGAAAGCCATAGTAGCCTAGAAGTATTTATCAGTGCTTAGTGCATCTTAACTAAACTTATTTACTTATTTAATTGAATAATAAATAAAATAAACAAATATCTTCACGCAACTGCCAATACAGGGGTAGACAGAGGTTTAGTCAAGACAATTAAGTCCCTCCGACCCACTTCCGCTGATAACATTTTCGGGGCAATGTGACAGGTGGTGAGCCCGTCGCCGTCTTTATGACCAAGCCAACGATATAATTCGAACATAAGTTTTTAAAAAACCCATCGGTACGAGCTTGCACCTGGGGATAGAACTTGGGTCTCTTGACTCGAAATTCCGACCACCCAACTGCTCACTCAGCTATCGTGATTTTTTAATATTTTATTTAATTGAATACTTATTAAATGAATATTTAAGTTTTTAAAAGTAAATAATAAATGCGATAAACTCCGAAAATCATTTTTTTAAGGAATGTAGTGTCCGTGTAAATACAAGAAGTCATTAATTAAAATTTTCTAATATTCACAACTATACACACACTTTCAATATTGGTTACAAGGTAACAAACATTAAAAAAGAGAGAGAAAAAATGAAATTTAAAACCTCCTTTTTTGTAGTTGTGGACAAACATGGGACTCTTGACTTGAACTCAGATCACTCAACCACTCAGTTGTCATGACTTTATACTTTATGATGTATATTTGAATATTTATCTGTGTAAACATATTCTACCATTGGCTTGGGCACTAAGATGGCATTAGAATCACCATATGTATACCCAAATAGGTTTTATTGAAAAGTAAGTTGAAAGGTATACAATGTCTCTGCCTCTGTATTGGGAAATTTTGTGAATAGTAGAGATAAAATTGTTTTTTTTATAGAATAGGGGAGCAAACGAACAGGTGGTACAGTGGTATCACTTACCATCACATGATGGTAAGTGATACCGCTACCCATGAACACCTGCAATACCAGAGGAATAGCAGGTGCATTAGTTCATGAGTGTCCTAAGACTAGTGTCCGAGATGCTAGTATCTCAATTTCAATATAGACAAGATTAGCTCATTTAGTTCATTGAATGGCTAAGATAATAAAAGAAAAACATGTTTTATATTTTTATATTTAGTTTTAGTAAAAGGGGTTTTATAATTTAAAACGTATATAGTTATTTTATTTTTTTATAAATATAAAATAAAAATATAAATATCTTCTATCTCTATAGACAATGTGACAGGTGGTGAGCCCGTCGCCTTCTTTATGTCCAAGCCAACGATATGATCCGTACATAAGTTTTTGAAAAACCCATTAGTACAAGCCTGCCACCTGGGGATTGAACTCGGGTCTCTTGACTCGAAATTCCGACCACCCAACCAATCGGCTGTCGTTATTTAGTAAAAGGGGTTTTATAGTTATAAACATATATAGTTATTTTAATTTTTTTTTATTCATTTTTATCGTTATTTTTAATATTCCCTTAATATTTTGATGTTTATTATTACTTGGTTATTATGTTCGCGGTGTATAGAGTGTATTATTCCTTTCTTTATTTCTGATCAGTTTACCAAAATTATTTTGTTATACTGTTGCTTAAATTATACAGGCATGAAAACTATTCATGATAGGAATGCTTCATTTGTTGGATTAAAAGTAATGTGTAGCAATAGATGAAATGGAATTAAAATCAGGCGTTACCTTTAGATATGAAAGCCACCTGTTTGCCCGATAACTACAGGAAAATTATATAATCGCAACCAGTCATTAAAATAGATAAAAGCACTGAAATAGAACTGATCTATTGAAATAAGTTGTAATGCGACTGTTTATCATTTCAAGCAACATTGACATTAGATAAACTAATATTAGTCAATGTCATATCAAGTTGTCAAGATCAAGTAGGGATGTGCCTTTTCAATAGAAATAATATAATCTGTAGATCGATGACTCGAACTTCAATACGCAGAATTCATAATTATTATTCATATATATATTATTATTAATATTAATATTATTATTCATCGATGTCAGGAAAGAATGTGTGGAAGAAATATGGCAGAGCCGTAGAGATGGAATGGTTAGTGCAGCGGAAGACGTGTGTGGAACTGTGAAAAGAGGTAGTAGTAAAAAGGGTGATGCATGGTGGAATGACGAAGTGAAAGAAGCTGTATATAAGAAGAAGAAAGCATGGTTAGACTACTTGGCCTCTAGTAATGATAAGGATATGAGAGAGAAGAGGAAAGAAAGATATAAGCTCCAGAAAGTTAACACGAAAGCATTGATTGAGGAAGTGCGTGAAAGGAGTAGAATGGAAGCGGACGAAAGGTTGTCGCACAACTTCAAGGAGAACTCCAAACTCTTCTGGAAAGAGGTTGGAAGGACCCGGAGTGGTGCGACAGCCTTAAGAATGAATAAAGTGCTTTCGGGAACCAATGACGTCCTCTCAGAAAAATCGGACGTCATGCAGCGATGGAGCGAATTTTATAGAGAGATGTATGCGTGTGATGATCTTAGTGAAGTATCCGGGGGTGACGGCGTGACTGGTACGCCAGACTCGGACCTCGATGACACTGAGGTCATCAGTATGAAAGAGATTGAATGTGCGATTAGAAGTTTAAAATGTGGTAAGGCTGCGGGACTAGACAGAGTTACTGCTGAAATGGTCAAGTATGGTGGGCCACGCGTCTGGGACAGCTTTCATCTGCTGTGCAATTTGTGCTGGCGAACGGGGGCTGTTCCGGATGATTGGCGATCCGCGGTCATTGTGCCTTTATATAAAGGTAAAGGTTCACATTATGACTGCGGGTGCTATCGGGCGATCAGCTTGACCAGTTTAGCAAGTAAAGTTTACTCGAAGGTTTTGACACGTAGGATGCAAGAGAAATCGGAAAGATTTCTATGGGAGGCACAATGCGGATTTAGACCTGGAAGAGGATGCACGGATCAAATGTTTTCTCTCCGCATGATCACGGAGAAGCTTCTGGCTGCTAACCAGAAGATTTTCTGGTTAGCAGCCAGAAGCATTTGATAAGGTTGTAAGGAAGAAAATGTGGGAACTGTTGCCGGGGTATGGTGTGGATAGTCGATTGCTAAGGGCTGTGCAGTCACTTTACTGTGACTGTAAAGCCTGTGTGCGGGTAGGGCATGACCTGTCACCTATGTTTAGCGTCCAAACGGGCGTAAAACAGGGTTGTGTCATGTCTTCCTGGCTGTTCATACTGTATCTCGACAGCTGTTTACAGAAGCTGAAAGATAGCTGTTTGGGTGTGAAATTGGGTGACATAAAAGTAAATTGTCTGCTATATGCTGATGATGCAGTGCTTATTGCACCATCAGAGGCAGAACTGCAGGCATTAGTCACGTGTATGAAAGAAGAATGTGAAATTAATAGTCTCCGTTTGAATGCTAATAAAACTAAGGTTCTGGTATTTGAAACGGACGAAGAAAGAACGAAGTGCGAAATTTGGGTAAATCAGGAATGTCTAGAACAGGTGAACGAAATTGTATACTTGGGGAGTGCGTTTAGCCGGGATGGAAGATGTGATTTAGGATACATATGGATTATGTGGACAGGCGTGTCGCTGCCGGGAACAAAGTCAATGGTGCCCTGACTGCGTTAATCAAAAGGCAAGGCGTTGTGAAAAGTGCACGCCTTGCAATACATAACGCAGTGTTGGTACCGACTTTGTTATATGGCAGCGAAACCTGGATATGCCAGAAGAAGCATAAAAACAGGTTGAATGCAGTGGTGATGCGATCTCTTCGTAAAATGTGCGGCCTTACCATGGCCGACCGAAAGCAAAACGAAGAGATTCGCAATATGGCAGGTTTGAAAGATGACCTTGTCTCAAAAATGGATAAATGCGTGCTTCGATGGTTTGGGCACGTTGAGCGAATGAGCGAAGACCGAATGGTGAAGAAAATATATAGCGCGAAAGTTAATATTAAAAGGTGTCGAGGTAGACCGAGACTAACTTTCGAAGACCATGTGAGCAAATTGCTGGAAGAGGCCTCCCCTCTCGAGTCAAGAGTACTCGGATACCTAGACGTGCATGTATGAAGAAGATCATGAATCTGAAAGAAGCGAAAGAAGTATGTAGGGATCGTGACACTTGGCGATCTGTTCTCTCTGGCTACCCCGTCAGGGATTGTGCGTGAAGATAAAAAAAAATATTCATATATATTATTAAATATTTTTCTTCAAATCAAATCAAATCATGTATTCATCGACATAAGAACATACATTCGTTTATCGATAGTCATTTTTAATCTACCACCATTTCGTAATGAGGTTCCTTTAACGGAGAAGAAACAGGCGAAAGAAACTCCATAGGTAGGATATCTTTTTTGGTCAATATTTTTTACAATATAATGCATCATACAAATGTCATGTGATATTTTCTAGAAACAGCTTGGGAGCGATCACCTCATTCCCAGGGGTTACTGTCTATTAATATATTCATTTATATTATAATAACCCTTCCAATAAAGTTTTTCTTTAATAAATTTCTTAAACCTTTTTATTATGCAATTTTATTGGTTTTTAAAGCAAATTTATGCTGAACTTTTTATGTTATTAAATTAAAGAGAAAAATTTCTTAAACCTGTTAATAGACAGGCTTTGCACATTAACAAATGTATCGGCCGTTAAAAACAAACATGAAAAATTTCAAATTATTTGAAAAAACGTCACAATTTACTTTGCTCGTAATGCATATCTTAAATAGTCAAAAAATCAATCGGTGACAGGCAGTGTAAAGTCTACCGTGGCCAATTTTGAACGTATAATTTTCTTAAAGAGTCCTATGTCCAGTGGTGGACTTTTATAGGCCGAGAAGTAAATAAAACCTAGGTAACCTTGAAATAATTCCATGGTCCATGCAAACATTATTTACATTTACAGTTTGTTTATCAGCGAATGCGAATGTTATCACATTAGTTATTGTGTCAAAGATTAAACGGGCTTGACCCTAAAACGTTCATTGATTATGTGATTTCTATTACTTGATATAATTTTTAAGTAAATTATGTTTGTCGATCAATAGCAATGTAATAAAAGCGTAAGTAGCTTTCTATATTACGGTAATTCCTGCTAGATACAATTATTCTAGATTATTTTTGATATTGAGGCAAAATTCGAATATCACTTTTTCAAATGTTCTGAGAAAGATCAGAGCAGGAACCGCTGTTCAAGTGCATAGATTCGAACCGGAGTCACTTGCTCGCAAAGGGAGAGACCACTAATATGGCTCCTAGAGCTATGTAATATAAATCATCGTTAGTATCGGAGAACTAGTACTCAGATACTAACGAAAATACTATGATAGTATGTCTATGTCTATGTCATAGTATTTGGAGAACTGTTTGAAGATTCTTCATGCAATACAAATTTCCCAATACAGGGGCAGATTAAGTCAATTAAGTCGTTTCGACCCACCTTTGACCGAAGACATTTTTTGAGACAACGTGATATAGCCCTTTGCCGTCTTTGTATCCAAGTCAAGGACATAAATCCTTCATACTTTCTCTATTGTTTTATTTTTTTAGAAAGAAGAATAGGGGGGGGGGGGGCAAACGCAGGTTGAGCCACCTGCGTAATGAGCCACCTGGGCGGCGGTAAGTGATTACCGCCGCCCAGGAACATCTGCAATACCAGAGGAATAGAAGATGCGTTGACGGTTACATATGTATCTTGTATTGGGAACCCTATCTAACCCTGTATTGGGAATTGCGTGAAGAAATTTATTTATTTATTATTTATTATTTTCTTTTTTTTATTGTTTATTAATGATGTCCACAAACTAACTATTTATAAAATTGTACTATACTATTTAACATATTAAGTTTACGATGAAATTCTGTTTTCGAATTTCTTTATTATTTTCTAGTTAGTAACAAAATATACAATAAAAATATTAAACGATAAAATAAATTATGACAATTGTATATGAATTTAATTTATACTTCTATTCTGTTATTACTTGATCTAATAAACTACTTTAAGATAAATGTTGTGAAATAGTCATAATATTAGGTACTCACTGATCGGCAAACACGACAGCGAGATAAAAGAGTAAAGCGACGACCGAACTTCGTGACGCCATCTTTGCTTTTAATTATGGAACAGAAGAATTGATTGAACTACATCTTGTAATCGAGTCGTAATTGAATTGTGAAATGACATCGAAAACCTGACGATATGATTGGTGATGATAAAAACTTTATTTACAGAAAGAAAACAAGTCATTTTATTTATTTATTGTTCTTTTATGAACCTTACACTTCAGTAATAGAACATAAGGCGTACAACACAACGTTAAGGTAGTGGGAAAATATTCAATGTTTTCCCACTACCTTAAGGTTTACAAATAAAATTTAATATAAGTAGCAAGACTTATTATGATTATATATTTATAGATACATACATATATAAATATATACACACACATATATATAAATACAATCACACATATACTCATACAGACATTATTATTATATTATATTACAAAAATAAATAAATATAAATATCTTCACGCAATTCCCAATACAGGGTAGACAGAGGTCAAGCTTAGACAATTAAGTCCCTTTAACCCACCTTCCACCGAAGATATTTTCGAGACAACGTGACGGGTGGTGAGCCCGTCGCCGTCTTTATGTCCAAGCCAACGATGAAATTCGTACATAAGTTTTTTTGAAAAACTCATTGGTACTGCCACCTGGGGATCGAACTCGGTTCTCTCGACTCGAAATTCCGACCACCCAACAACCCGGCTATCGTGACTTTTCAATATATTATGTAATATATTATATTACAATATAATTATTACAATAATATGCGTGCAATGACCTTAGTGAAGTATCCGGGGTGACGCCGTAATCGGTACACTAGACCCGGACTTCGACGACGCTGAGGTCATCAGTATGAAAGAGATTGAATGTGCCATTCGAAGTTTGAAATGTGGTAAGGCTGCGGGACTAGATAGATTTACTGCTGAAATGATCAAGTATGGTGGGCCTCGCGTCTGGGACAGCTTTCATCTGCTGTGCAATTTGTGCTGGCGGACGGAACGTCCCGGATGATTGGCGATCCGCAGTCATTGTACCTTTATATAAAGGTAAAGGTACACAGTTTGACTGCGGGTGCTATCGGGCGATCAGCTTGACACTTTACACGAAGGTTTTGACGCGTAGGATGCGAGAGAAATCGGAAAGATTTGTATGGGAGGCACAATGCGGATTTAGACCTGGAAGAGGATGCATGGATCAAGTGTTTTCTTCGCATGATCACGGAGAAGCTTCTGGCTTCTAACCAGAGGATTTTCTGTGCTTTTGTGGATCCTGAGAAGGCATTTGATAAGGTTGTAAGGAAGAACATGTGGGAACTGTTGCCGGGGTATGGTGTGGATGGCCCACTGCCTAGGGCTGTGCAATCGCTCTATTGTGACTGCAAAGCCTGTGTGCGGGTAGGGCATGAGCTGTCACCCATGTTTAACGTCCACGTGTTTGAAAGAGGAATGTGAAATTAAAGGTCTCCGTTTGAATGCTAATAAAACTAAGGTTCTGGTATTTGAAAAGGACGTAGAAAGAACGAAGTGCGAAATTTGGGTAAATCAGGAATGTCTAGAAAAGGTGAATGAAATTGTATACATGGGGGGTGCGTTTAGCCGGGATGGAAGATGTGATTTAGATGTGGACAGGCGTGTCGCTGTCGGAAACAAGGTCAACGGTGCCCTGACTGCGTTAGTCCAAAGGCAAGGCGTAGTGAAAAATGCACACCTTGCCATACATAACACAGTGCTGGTACCGACTTTTTTATATGGCAGCGAAACCTGGGTATGCCAGAGGAAGCATAAAAGCAGGTTGAATGTAGTGGAGATGCGATCTCTTCGTAAAATGTGCGGCGTTACCTTGGCCGACCGTAAGCGAAACGAAGAGATTCGCAAAATGGTAGGTTTGAAAGATGGCCTTATCACTAAAATGGATAAGAGCGTGCTTCGATGGTTTGGGCACGTTGAGCGAATGAGCGAAGACCGAATGGTGAAGAAAATATATAGCGCCAAAGTTTATATTAAAAGGGGTCGAGGTAGGCCGAGATTGACTTTTGAAGACCATGTGAGCAAATTGCTCGAAGACGGGAGGGTCAAGAGTACTCGGATACCTCGACGTGCATGTATGAAGAAAACGATGAATCTAAATGAAGCGAAAGAAGAATATAAGGATCGTGGCGATCTGTTCTCTCTGGCTACCCCGTCAGGTATTGTGCGTGAAGATAAATAAATAAACAAATAAATGAAATATATTAAAAATAAATAAATATAAATATCTTCACGCAATTCCCAATACAGTGTAGACAGAGGTCAAGCTTAGACAATTAAGTCCCTTTAACCCACCTTCCACCGAAGATATTTTCGGGACAACGTGACGGGTGGTGAGCCCGTCGCCGTCTTTATGTCCAAGCCAACGATGAAATTCGTACATAAGTTTTTTTGAAAAACTCATTGGTACTGCCACCTGGGGATCGAACTCGGTTCTCTCGACTCGAAATTTCGACCACCCAACAACCCGGCTATCGTGACTTTTCAATATATTATGTAATATATTATATTACAATATAATTATTACAATAATATGCGTGCAATGACCTTAGTGAAGTATCCGGGGGTGACGCCGTAATCGGTACACTAGACCCGGACTTCGACGACGCTGAGGTCATCAGTATGAAAGAGATTGAATGTGCCATTCGAAGTTTGAAATGTGGTAAGGCTGCGGGACTAGATAGATTTACTGCTGAATTGATCAAGTATGGTGGGCCTCGCGTCTGGGACAGCTTTCATCTGCTGTGCAATTTGTGCTGGCGGACGGGAGTGTCCCGGATGATTGGCGATCCGCAGTCATTGTACCTTTATATAAAGGTAAAGGTACACAGTTTGACTGCGGGTGCTATCGGGCGATCAGCTTGACACTTTACACGAAGGTTTTGACGCGTAGGATGCGAGAGAAATCGGAAAGATTTGTATGGGAGGCACAATGCGGATTTAGACCTGGAAGAGGATGCATGGATCAAGTATTTTTTCTTCGCATGATCACGGAGAAGCTTCTGGCTTCTAACCAGAGGATTTTCTGTGCTTTTGTGGATCCTGAGAAGGCATTTGATAAGGTTGTAAGGAAGAACATGCCGGGAACTGTTGCCGGGGTATGGTGTGGATGGCCCACTGCCAAGGGCTGTGCAATCGCTCTATTGTGACTGCAAAGCCTGTGTGCGGGTAGGGCATGACCTGTCACCCATGTTTAACGTCCACGTGTTTGAAAGAGGAATGTGAAATTAAAAGTCTCCGTTTGAATGCTAATAAAACTAAGGTTCTGGTATTTGAAAAGGACGTAGAAAGAACGAAGTGCGAAATTTGGGTAAATCAGGAATGTCTAGAAAAGGTGAATGAAATTGTATACTTGGGGAGTGCGTTTAGCCGGGATGGAAGATGTGATTTAGATGTGGACAGGCGTGTCGCTGTCGGAAACAAGGTCAACGGTGTCCTGACTGCGTTAGTCCAAAGGCAAGGCGTAGTGAAAAAATGCACACCTTGCGATACATAACACAGTGCTGGTACCGACTTTTTTATATGGCAGCGAATCCTGGGTATGCCAGAGGAAGCATAAAAGCAGGTTGAATGTAGTGGAGATGCGATCTCTTCGTAAAATGTGCGGCGTTACCTTGGCCGACCGTAAGCGAAACGAAGAGATTCGCAAAAATGGTAGGTTTGAAAGATGGCCTTATCACTAAAATGGATAAGAGCGTGCTTCGATGGTTTGGGCACGTTGAGCGAATGAGCGAAGACCGAATGGTGAAGAAAATATATAGCGCCAAAGTTTATATTAAAAGGGGTCGAGGTAGGCCGAGACTGACTTTTGAAGACCATGTGAGCAAATTGCTCGAAGACGGGAGGGTCAAGAGTACTCGGATACCTCGAAGTGCATGTATGAAGAAAACGATGAATCTAAATGAAGCGAAAGAAGTATATAAGGATCGTGACACTTGGCGATCTGTTCTCTCTGGCTACCCCGTCAGGTATTGTGCGTGAAGATAAATAAATAAACAAATAAATGAAATATATTAAAAAAATATCTTCACGCCATCCCCAATACAGAGGTCTAGACAGAGGTTTAGACAATTAAGTCCTTTTGACCCACCTTATAATGAAGATTTTTTTTTATGTCATTAATTCTCCTAGAAGCCATTACAGGCATCAATGACAATCTGCCGTGAATTTTAAAGCCCACTAAGACTCGTATCAATGGGGGTTTTAAAAAAAATAACTTATGTACGAATTATAACGTTAGCTTGGACATTAAGACGGCGACTGGCTCACCTGTCTCGTTGTCCCGAAAATATCTTCGGTGGAAGGTGGATCAAAACTACTTAATTGTCTAGAGCTCTGTCTACGGCTGTATTGGGAATGGCGTGAATATATGTTTTATATAAAGCTTCTTTTTATATGAAGGACAATGATCGCGGATTGCCAATCATTTTGGACCTCACTCGTTTGCCAAAATAAATACATATATAGAAATGCAGAAAATTTGGAAAAAGTGGTTTTTCTACATTTTCTCATAAAATAAATTACATCACAGATGGAAGCTGACGTACTTAACGGTGTAAGAATATTGCCACTCTCTATCTCCATTCCCGTGGGTGTCTGTAAATATCTTCGGCGTAAGGTGGGTCGAAAAGACTTAATTGTTTAGACTTCTATCTACACCTGTTTTGGGAATGGTGTGAAGATATTTTTTTTACTTATATTCTCGCTTGATGATCTGTTTATTTGGCTATCCCGTCAGAATTTATGCTGATACAGAGATGATGAGATATGTGTGATAAATAACGCTGGCATGTGTTACTTGTTACTTTTTTTTAAATAAAATTACAACGGAACTAATGTGTTCGCAGGTATATAGATAGAAAGATAGATAGATAAACCGTTTATTTGGTCAAACAGCACACATTCAATTAGAAACTTAAAAAAATCGAAAGTGAAGTAGCTTCTGCTTCCGAAAAAATAAAAAATTTAAATGAAAAATTTAAGCATCTTAAAAAAATGTAGACAAATTTATTCATTATACGTAATGTCTGTTTTATAATGACACAAAGTGTGTACGTTTGCCAAATAGCAAAACACTGATTTTCAGCTATTACCAATATGAGTAATATATCTTATATGCGTAATATATCTTGAATAAAATCATCCGAAGTTCTCTTGTTTCCATAAATATCCCCCAGTTTTAGATCCTTCTGGAATATTTAATGAGGATAGTAACAGACCTGAAGGCTTGACATTAGTGTCTTGGAACTAAGCCTTCGGCAAAGCTGTTGTTTGGGACGCTACATGCGTCGATACATTAGCGGCCAATCAATTGTTTTATAAATACGTATTATTATATATAAATATACAAAGAGCACATATAAAGAATTTTACAATTTAACGTTTAGTTTGTGTAACACAATTTGATGTAAACGAACCCTCTTGAGGTTGTTAAAAATACTTAGTAATTAAGTATTATATTACTTGTAAGCACAAGTAAGCTACTACGTGCTTATATGAAGAAAATGATGATTTTTTTAAAGATTTAAACGGAGTATGCTGGAATCGTAATACTTGGCGATCTGTTCTCTCTGGCTCCCAGTCAGGAATTTTAAGTGAATATATATTATTATTAAATTGAAAAGAAATTAAAAAATCAAGTGACGCGGGTGGTACTAGAAACCACGGCATCTATCGTACCTATACATTAGTTTTAAATAATTCTATAATAAACCAAATAAATACGGTTATAAAATAGCACAACAAGGGCTAATACTCAATTACTAAGTACTTTTAACAACCTCAACCTCTGTATATTTATATATAATAATACGTATTTATAAAACAATTGATTAAGTTATTTGAACGAAATAATAGTTTTTTTTAATAATAATAAATGCATACATAGATTAAGACATCACATTCATTACACTGATCCCAAAGTAGGCAGCTTAAGCATTTGTGTTATGGAATCAGAAACAACACGAGAGCCGAGAAAATATAAAAAAAAAGTGTTTTCCGGTAAGTTAACGGTAATCGATCCCGGGACGATAGAACTAGCGACACCATGAAAACCGGTGTGTATACCTCTGGTCCACGGGGGTCGACAAAAAATTTATGTCGTTAATGTTTACACGGCGGAACTTTGTAAAACCTACTGTAATAACGTTTAATTTAATAAATAAATAAAAATAAATATCTTCACGCAATTCCCGATACAGGGGTAGACAGAGGTCTAGTCTAGACATTTAAGTCCCTTCGACCCACCTTCCACCGAAGATATTTTCGGGACAACGTGACAGGTGGTGAGCCCGTCGCCGTCTTCATGTCCAAGCCAACGATATAATTTGTACGTAGGTTTTTAGAAAAACCCATTGGTACGAGCCTGCCACCTGGGGATCGAACTCGGGTTTCTTGACTCGAAAATCCGACCACCCAACCATCCAACCACTCGGCTATCGTATAATTAAAAGATGGAAAGAAAGAAAGAACCTACTATTAAATTACAGAGAGTTTATGTAATATAATAAAATCCCTTGAATTTTATAATAAAAAGGCCAGCAATATTTATATGCTTTAAAAAACAAAAAATCATCATTTAGGTGCAGATAGCGTTGTCGTGCTAATGTTTATTATTTTATTATTTAACAATTTATGTACACACAATATTAATGAAAGAAGAAATATAATAAGAGGAAAAGTTTGTACTTGCTTGCTTATTTCTTAAGAAATTTCTTCCAGCAGACCTGAGATTACAATATGGATAAATTAAAAGGTAGATTTCGCGCGTACAAATATAAAATTAATATAATGTTTCATATCATAAAGATACAGACATTGGGATACAAGATAGTTAACGCCCTACGTACGGCGTACGTAAAATAGAAAAATTCACTATAATTTAATAGCAAACAGTCCAACATAATTTGAATACTTTAAATATTCAATAAAAATTGCCATTAATGTTTATATTATTAATTTTATGGTCAAAGTACTCCAAAATTATAAACATATCAATAAAATTAGTAAAAAAGTTGTTGTTGGGTGTTTTAAGGCAGCCTCCCCAAATTGGTTCCCGCCTTGTCCTGGAGGTGTGGCTTAGTAACCGTAGCTTGGATACCCACAGTAAACCAAGATGGCTGGCCTGAATGATATTGGTCAGCCTACTTTGCATGCGTATGGTGTGATGGTCTGCGGAGGGAGTGTTTGTGTCATTGCCTTCGCACTGCTCTTTGTCCTCTACAGCCATGTTCCCTATCATCCGCGACTTTAGCGAGAGTCATACTGCTGATCGCTGGGGGTGAGGAGTTACGACATTATGATGCGCCTCTCTCCCTGCCTTTAGCAGCGGAACCAAAAACCAGAATAAATGCGGGATGACGTATGGGCTGGTGCTCAGTCTAGCACTTGCCGTCCTGAGCCCCATGGAAACCGAGTGATGAACTTGGGGAAGTTCTGACGAACTTCCCCAAGTTCAGCCCATATCCGGGACCCCACATGGGTATGGAGACCAAAAACTTAGACGCATCCGTGTTCTAGTGCGTGAAGCCAAGAGGCAGTGGGAGAGAATTTATTCTCTTCTATGCAGGTGCTGCCTAGGGCGGCCAGCGCGAGTGATGTCGCAGATGCGGAAAGTGTTCGCGTGGCCCTGCCAACGTGCGGCGAAGACGGAACACATTGGGGCTTTAGTCGTAGAGAGCTCGTTACGTATTTCCGCACGTATAAAACAAAGGTACTAGATAAGTGCGAATGAGTTAAGTTTGCAAAAGAATAGATGACATAGAATGACAGATCTCGTATAATACTAGGTTCTACGAAGTATTTTATCTTCTTTCTGAAGCTACTACCGTGTATGGTACAAGGCTGTGGCTTCAGAAAGGAGATCACAAATCAGAGATAAATATAGCTCGTAAAAAGCAAGGCTAGCGCGACACTACTCGCAGGGAGACGATCTACATATGGAGGAATTTTAATATAAAACTTTAATACAACAATATAATACATACAAATAGATCTTACAAAAAGATTTCATATTTCTGTCTAAATTTAGCGATCTCTGGCGTATCCTAACGATTTCTAATTTTTTTACTTTAGGCGTTTTTTTTAATAAGTTATTAAATTCCTTAAATTTAATAACTTATTAAAACTTATTAAATTATTCTTTAAAAGATTTAAATCCTTCTGAATACGTCGGAAAACATTAAACATATTATGGTTGGATTAACGATTACTAAGTTATATTATCACAAGTATTGTAAAATGCAAAAATATTGCAAAGTTGGCTACTTCTGACATTTCATTTTTATGTATTAGTGCAGTATAAATTTTTTGAAAGTAAATATAACTTTCTCTTTAATTTATGTTACAAACGTTAAATATGTCAAAAAATTCGCATTAAAAAAGCTTCAAAATTAATTAACTTTTACTTTCGCTTATTAATTTATCACCCGAGACTGATTGCATTCAACGAACTCTAAAAATTCACTCTCCATTGTTGGAAATAGGCACCATCAGTCAGAGGATTTTTTCTTTTTAATTGCAAAGTAAGTTATCGTTTTTAATATTTTCTTGTATTTAAGTGTATATTTAGCGAGCATAGATGACACATACAAGAAAACGTATCTTTCAAAAAATAGTGATTGTAGTATACTCTTTGTAGTGATTATATTTTAGTCCAAAGAGTATATTATACTGAGAGTTTTACTCTTTGGTGACTTCTGTATTTGTGGCACTGAATATTTTTTATTTTAATTCAAATTCGATTCAAATTATTATTTATTCCTTTCTCTAGGTGGTATCAAAACAATGTAATCATTTTCAATAAATAGAACTGAAACGTAACTGTTTCGTTTGCAGTATTTTAAATGTTCAAGATGGGTAAAAATAAAATGATCGCGAAAAGCTGCCCAAAATGCGAATTACAGGTGTGTACTGTATTCTTTGAAAATTATTTCATAGGATTTTAATTCCTTTCTACAGTGGTTGACGCTGAACTGTCCCAAAAACATCTATGTAGCAGTACAATGGCTCTAATACTTGACACTAAACAAACCGAAACAGTACAACTTCAAAATTTCAAAAACATGTTTCACGTCATGTTTCTTGACTCAAATTCCAATCACCCAACCACTTGCTTATTGTGACTGTTAAAGGTTTTAAGATAATATTAATATATAAGAGAGTTGTATACTAATATTTAATGTAATACAATAAAAGTCTTCCCACAATATCAATATAGTTGGTACCACCTATATGGTGGTACCAACATATATTGACGCCAAATGGTGAACCACCAGACGCCAAATGGTGGAACTTAAATTTAGCAAAAAAAAGGTTCTATAAATACATTCTTAATAGCCTGTAAAAATCAATTACAGATCATAGACCTGAACTGAAAGGATTTGACATAATCACCACACTTGGCATGCCGGAAGGTCGGTAGGCATGCAGGTCGGTAGGTAGGTCAGTGGCAGTACCAGACTTCTAGCACCTCGGACCCTGCTGCCCATTACAGATCAGCTTACTTTTGATCTGGTATATATAGTGATATTTGTCCCACTGTCATATTTCATGTTTTGTTGTTACCTGAATGGTAGGTTCCTTTTTACTTATAAATATCTTTACCCCATTTCCAATATGGGGTAGACAGAAGCCTCGACAGTTAAGTCTTCAGCTTCACCTTCCACCAAAGAATTTTTTTGCGACAACTTTTGTTACTCTGTATCACATCAGCTATGTGCCAGTGAAAGTCCTGTCCAAATAGATCTAGCCATTTCAGAGATTAGCCGGAACATACAGACAGATAGACAAAAATTGTAAAAACTTTTGGTGTATGTACTGTCTATATATTCATATACATGTAGTAAAAAAGTAAGAGAGTCACTATAGCAGGGTGGCTGGGTGGTCGGAAATTCAAATCCACAGACCTGAGTTTGATCCCCTTGTGGCAGGCATGTACAACAATGGGTTTCTCAAGAACTTATTTAGTATAGTTAGTATTTATAAGTAATTATAAATAAAATGTATATATCTTCATGCAATTCCCAATACAAGGGTAGACAGAATTAAGTCCCTTTGAACCCACCTTACACAGAATTATATTGTTGGCTTGGACATAAAGACGGCGACGGGCTCACCACCTGTCACATTGTCCTGAAAATATCTTCTGTGTAAGGTGGGTTCAAAGGGACTTAATTCTGTCTACCCTTGTATTGGGAATTGCATGAAGATATTTATTATTTTTTATTTTAAGTAAAAAACAGTTATTTGAATATTACAAATGGACACTCCAATTTTATATATATGTATAGATTCTAAACATTACCTACCATCTGTCTGTTGCTGTCATGGTATAAAAGGGCTGGGGCTTATAACATCTGTGATAAAAAGAGGTGGCATATTCTCTTATAAAGTTACACATGTCATCAAAACAAAATATTGTTCTATTGATAAAAAAAAATTAAAATATATTCACACACATCCCAATACAGGGGTAGACAGAGGTCAAGTCTAGACAATTAAGTCCCTTCGACCCACCTTCCACCGAAGATATTTTCGGGACAATGTGACAATACTCGTACATAAGTTTTTGAAAAACCCATTGGTACAAGCCTACCAACTGAGGATCGAACTCGGGTCTATTGACTCGAAATTCCGACCACCCAACCACTCGGCTATTGTGACTTACTTACTATTGATAATTACTCAAATTGGGAAAAAAATATTATAAAGTAATGTTAGTGATTTTAGTGAGTCTTCATTAGTATAGAAATATCTTCACGCCATTACACAATTGGGGTAGACAATTAAGGCCTATCGACCCACCTTCCACCAAAAATATTGTTTGGGACACCCTGACAGATGGTGGGACATGTGGTGAGCCTTTCGCCGTCTTTATGTCCTAGCCAAAGATATAAATTGTATATAAGTTTTTAATAAAATAACTTCACACATATTCCAAATACAGGAATAGACAGAGGACTAGACAATGTGACTGGTTATACTATGGCCTATCAATAGTGAACAAAATTGATTGATAATAAAAAGAAATATGAATATCTTCAAGCAATTCTCAATATTGGGGTAGACAGAGTCCACATAATTAAGTCTTTAAAGGTACTTTCACCAAGGACATGTTTGGCACAACTTGAAAGACCGGTTTTTTATGTCCAAACCATCGATTTAAATGTACATAATTTTTAAG
The DNA here is from genome assembly GCA_029286605.1 of Sericinus montela. Classification (NCBI taxonomy): domain Eukaryota; kingdom Metazoa; phylum Arthropoda; class Insecta; order Lepidoptera; family Papilionidae; genus Sericinus; species Sericinus montela. The sequence continues at coordinate 28,881 of JAGSMR010000279.1, read as the reverse complement.
AAAACCCATCGGTTCAAGTCTGAAATTGAACTCTGGTCTCTGGTATGACAGATTCATCTTTAATTTCCAGGTGGCAGTCGCGTCGAAGTCCTGTAAATGCGGTCACACATTCTTCGCCGCCCGCCGCGGCGCGGACTCCCTGCCCGCGGGCGAGGACATCAGGAGAAGAACTGGCAGGGTGAGACGTTCCCAGCCGCAGTTCTACGATTCCCAACATTATCAGAAGCAAAAGAAGAAGGTCTGGCTCGATGTTTATTCTCGGCTTGCTTAGTAATGTTTCTCTTATCTCCTATCTACCTACCGACGAACTCTTGGCGAGTGGCGCACGCAACGGTTTTCACGGTGTCGCCAGCCCGGTCGGGTCAATATGGAAAACACTTTGTACATTGCTCTAGTCTGGGTGTTTTTGGTTTCCGATTCCATAACGCTAAGGCTCTAGCTGCTTACTTTGCGATCAGAGTAATGTATGTGATGTTGTCTCTATCTATGTATCTATGTAAATAGTCCTACCTAATGCTTATTCATGATAGCCGAGTGGTTCGTTGGTCGGAATTTCGAGTTGACAGACCCGAGTTCGATTCCCAACAGGTAGGCTTGTTTCTTTTTCTAAAATTTGTGTACGATTTATGTCACTGGCTTGGACCTAAAGATGCCGATGGGCTGTCCCAATTAGACAGATAATGGGGTTTTTCAAAAAAAACTTTTGTTCGAATTATAACCGTTGGCTTGGAGATTAATACGACGACGGGCTATCCACCTGTCACGTTGTCCCAAAAATATCTCCGTTGGAAAGTGAGTCGTAACGAGTTAATTGTCTAAACCTCTCTACGACTGAACTGGGAATTGCGTTAAGAATTATTTTTTTACCTTTGTCTGATTCGTTGGCCAATCCACTCAAGTTTTTGAATAACCCTTTGGTACGAGCCTGCCACCTGGGGATCGAACTCGGATCTCTCTACTCGAAATTCCGACTACCCAACCACTCGGCTATCCTGACGATTATTGTTCCTGTTGTGATGATTGATATATATAAAATAAAAATAATTATATATCTTCACGCAATTCCCAATACACGGGTAGAGGTCTAGTCTAGACAAGTAAGTCCCTTTGACCCACCTTCCACCGAAGATATTTTCGGGATATATATGTAAATATATATAAAATGATCTTCTCTTCCGCAGTCTCCGAAGAAGAGATCACTGTCTAGTAACATGGAAGGAGATTTCAAGAAGGAGAAGGGTGAAAGTGGTGAGTTGAAATAGTTATTCATATTTACATATGTCATGGTCTGTAAATTTCATTGGGAGAGTGGGGGGGGGGGGGGTATTGAGTTGTCGATGTATAGATGATGAGATGATGTATATTCGGTGACACGATAGTATAGATGGTGGTGACCATCCGCAATTATGGGTTAGAATCCCGCCGGGGACAGATATTTGTGTGATGAATATGAATGTTTGTTCTCGAGTCATTAATGTTTATATGTTACATAAGGAACGAAAATATCTTCACGCTATTACCAAAACTGGGGTAGATAGAGGTCCAGATAATTTAGCACTTTCGATGCAAATTACTCGGGAGTTTATTTTGAGACGACGTGGTAGGTGGTGAGCCTGTCGCCGTCTTTATATCCAAGCCAACGATATGAATCGTGCATAAGTTTTGAAAAAACTCATTGGCCTACCACCTGGGGATCGTATTCGGATCCCTTGGGAAAGGAGAAATTCGATCTTCCATGGATTGCCATCAGTCACAATATCCTAAATAAGCTCTGGTGAAAAGTGGGTTGAAAGGATCTCATTCCCTAAAACTCCGTCTAGAGTATGGCAGATTGCACGAAGATAAAAAAATAAACATCCGAGAACCTTACCTTCTTTATCCTTTCATCATTTCGTCGACCTCTTGGTGGTTTTCATGGTGTCGTCAGCTCTATGGTCCTGAGTTCGATTTCCGGCCGGGTTCATGTAGAAAACACCTTTTTCTATATTATCTCAGGTCTGGCTGTTTATGGTAGCTTCGTTATTTCCGATACCTTCCTTTGGGATCGGAGCAATGTATGTGATTGGGATGTGGGCATGGTATGTATTACAGTCTATCAGGGCCTCTGCTTAACATGTGTAGCCCAAATGCATTGGTCCAAAGATTAGAGAAAGAAGTGGGTGGTTGGGTGGTCGGAATTTTCGAGAGAGTTTTCAATTTGTCGAGAGACTCGAGTTCGATCCCCAGGTGGCAGGCTCGTACCAATGGGTTTTTCAAAAACTTATGTACGAATTATATCGTTGGCTTGGACATAAAGACGGCGACGGGCTCACCAACTGTCACGTTGTCCCGAGAATATCTTCGGTGGAAGGTGGGACGAAGGGGCTTAATGGTCTAGACTAGACCTCTGTCTACCCCTGTAATGGGTACAACATCACATCGTCGCTCCGATCCTGGAGTGTGCAGCTAAAACATGCATAATAACACATCCGTTCCATTTGCGCTGGTTAGTTTTTTTTATATAGAAAAGGGAGGCAATAGACTTGTGCTTCACGCCGGTATTCTGTGAGGTCGTGGTACTTCCCCGGTCGGGCCGGCCCATTCGTGCAACAACGAAAGCCGACGCGTGGCTCCGCCGCTGTTAGTGTCTTGGACTGAAGTAGGTCGCAATTGTGTAGCGACCGCGAGAGCGAGACGGCGGCGCGCGCTGAGACGCGCCGCCCGACCCCCACCGGTGGGCGAGCGCACGCGCGATCCCACGCCACAACTGCGGCCGGCTCAGATCGCACGGTGCAGGCTCATTTTACAGGAGATCAATAGGAAAATGCGCGCCGTCACGTGGCGCCCGCCAACTGACGTTTGAATCAAAACAAAATGGCGTCCGGCGGCCATTTTGAATTGTATGTTTTGAATTTAAGAGAACATGGCGTCCGTCAGCCATTTTGATTGGTTCATTATAATTTAAAAAGCGTTCAGCCTAAATGGTGGCCGGTAAGAAGTTTTGTTGAAAATGTTGAATGTATATTTCATGTTATAGCTGCAATGTTACAAATGTACAAAAAAAGGTCACGATGACAGAGTGGTTGGGTGATCGAAATTCGAGTCAATAGAACCGAGTTCGATCCCCACTAGTTGTACGAAGGCTCGTACCAATTATTTTTTTTATTTATGTACGATTTATATCGTTGGCTTGGATATAAAGACGGCGACAGAATCAATACCTGTCATGTTGTCCCAAAAACTGTCTTCGGCGGTAATGGGTTGTAAGGTCTTAATAAATCTGTCTACCCCAGTATTGGGAATGGCGTGATGATATTTTTTTAAATTAATTTTTAATGATTTCTTAAATGGGTATAGTCTCATCTCAACATTGTGATTTTAAAGATATGTTTTTAAATTTTTAATTGTATATATTGTTATAGTCATACTGCCGTAAGTAATGTGAAAATATTGTTAAACGAAAATTGTAAATAATAAATTGTGAAATAATTGGTAATGTGTTTTAAATTTCTGTCCATACCTAATGTGGCCTGAAGGGTGGCTACCCTTTTCCTGCAGCACATCATCCGCTACACCTAACTACACAAAAAGAGTTAGCTATTTTTCGAATGGTTTTTTCTTTGAGTATAATAAAGTAAGTAGAGGAGAAAAGAAGAGTACAAGCTCTAATGCTGTAACAAATTAGTATTCGGTGATGAGTGGGCTGCTGCGAAAGGTTTCGATATTTAGACCTGTGCCTGTACCAGTAATTGATACATACGTGAAGATAAAAATGAAGGAAGTGCAAAGGCTATTATAAATATTCAGGCCACGTTACTTAGTTTCTAAACGGTCTGTTAAAGTCCTCTGCAGGACATTCTTGAGGTTTTGCCATAATCGTTACGCTTGGCAAGCGGCTTGGCGATCGCAGTACCAGACATATAGCACCTTAGACTCTATACTACTAGACGGGGTGATGGTTGTATTACACCATCTTTCGTTTGCGATTGGCATGACATTTATCATCAGTCGCCTCTTACGCCACTCACTAGAAAAGGGTGGGGAGTGGGGGGGGGGGATTATTATCTTTAGGAGTTGGAAAGGCAAAGCAAAATGTAGATTCTCATAATTTGGACTTGAATATGCTTAATACGCATTTCCTTATTTCCTCTATTGTAAGTAATACAGCGAAGTGTAGCGACGACGTGTTGCTGGCTATGTGCGCTATTGGCTTGTAATCGTGCGGACTTTAGGCGATTTTTGGACAAAAAGACGGCCAGAGACACATTACCTGTAAAAAGGTTCCAAAAATGACTTCCGTGAAAGGTGGATAGAAAGGAACTAATTATCTAGAACTCTACCTCAGTATAGTACTCCAACAGAACTAGAATAGTACTCCACTGTGTCAAAGAAACTGAACTGGGATGAGATAGACGTTAAATAATTTATATATACATGCATACATACATAACGGTCTATTTAAGTCCACTGCAGGACATAGGCCTCTAGCATTAGGAGGATTTGCCATAATAGCCACGCTAGGCATTGGCCATCGCAGTATCAGACACCTCGCACCTTAGACGCTGCTGCCCATCTTCGGTCTGATATTTTTAGAGATAGTTATCCCACCATCTGTCGGTGGCCATCACGATGTTTAATACTGTTTCCCTTTTTTACTTACGACACCCACGGGGAAAAAAGGGAGTGGTAATATTCTTACATCGTTACCCCACGGTTTGTATTGGCAATGGCGTGAAGTATTTTTTTATTATTTAAATCTTACAAGTATGCAGTAAAGATACAGAAGAAATAAAAACTTACAAACCTAACAACATCTCAACATTCTTCGGTGTTCCCCAAGGCAGTGTATTTGGACCATTATTGTTTAACTTTTATATAAATGAATTACCAAATATAACGCATCAATGTTTTCTATGATTAGTTTTTTGTTATGACACGAAGACTCAATAGCTCTATTTCTCAGTGGTAGAGCCACGAATCAGCTTTTGTTGTTGCATGAATGGGCCACGACCTCACAGAATACCGGCGTAAAGTAGAAGTCTAACAAACTTCTGCGTTTCGTCTGGTGAGTGCCAAGTGCGGAGGCCCACACACCCCTCCTCCCCCAATTTTTGGGGGGGGGGGGACTCTAAGGCCGGCAACGCATCTGCTATGCCTCCGGTATTGCGGGTGTTCATGGGCGGCGTTAATCACTTACCATCACGTGAGCCGCCAGCTCGTTTGCCGGCCTTTTCTATAAAAAAAAAATCTTAATTGGTAATGACTCTTAAATGACGATAGTCATGATAGCCGAGTTAGATCCCCAAGTAGCAGGTACGAGCCTGCTACTTTTTTTTAACTACTAACGGGTTTTTTTCAAACTACTATTTTTTTACTAACTTACTAACGGGTTTTTTCAAAAACTTATGTACAATTATATCGTAGGCTTGTACATAAAGACGGCGATCAGTGTAAGGTGGATCGAATGGACTTCATTGTCTACAGCTCTATCTCACTATAGGGAATGGCGTGAGGATATTTATTTCGCATTCCAAACCCATTGGGGTTTTATCAAAATCTATGTACGATTCATATCGTTGGCTTGGACATGAAGACCGCGACGGGCTGACCAAAGATCATGTAGTCCCAAAATATCATAGGTGGAAGGCGGGTCGAAAGTACTTAATTGTATAGACCTCTGTCTGACCCAGTATTGGGAATGGCGTGAAGATTTTTTACCTACTAGTGATTTCTAAAACAGTTATCAGCTCGACGAACTGATCACCGTTGGGGAAAAAGGTTCTCAAGTGGCAACTATGTTTAGGCAAACGCAGTGTAAGAACGACCCCCACAAGATAGAATGACGACGTGGGATATGTTGCGAGTAGTCGATGGGCTGGGAATCGTTCTTTGTGGAAAATTCTAGGGGAGGCGAATGTTCTACCATGGAGATTTTACAGGCTGTAAAGAAGAAGACTTGAGATGATGGCTCTTAATTGTGTATCCCCGTGAGTTCAGACATTGACACCGAGGAACTGATTCAGCAAAGCTGTCGTTAGATTTGTGTTTATTGTAGGGATGCATTTTATATACCTGTATTAACACTTTTGACTTGTTGAGAAATGCGGCTCTCTGTTTGTACTGTATGAGTAATACCATTGCAAATAAAAAAAGTATTCTCAATCACTATACATGATTGAATTCTGAAGTAGATATTCTATTTTTTTTTTATTTTTATTTTTGGGGGATGATGTTGCTCGCGTCCGTGAGAAATACTTGAATCTTGACTCTCACACGTATCCCCTGGGTAGTGCTAAACGAGCAGCGCCCCTTTCCGGTGGTAGGCTTCGGTCGCAGGCTTTAAGTTACCACCCACCTAAGCAAAGCCTTGCCGCCAAGTGACTTCGGACGTGTTCCGGCAAGATGCTTGGTGAAGCCTTATGGAAGTTGGGTCTGAACAGTTGCGTTGCATATGTGAACCGGGTACGACACGTCAACTTTTGCTGTGTCGGGTGCTTGATTGTGGAGGGTAGCGGGATCCGAAGCACGGTGCTCCGCTGGCCGACCGCAGGTAGTAGGGGCCCAATTAGTGAACTAGCTACTCATGAAAGGCTGCCCCGCCAACTAGCGAAAAATCCCAGGGTGGCTCCATCGTGCCGGTTAGCGACCGGGTGAGAGGACCCGATGGCGATCTCTGGGGGGGTTCGGGCGTCCCCGCAGTCTCCAAGTCAAGCTCCCACAGGCACACAAATTTTTGTGTCGTTGGGTCATCAAAGCAACGCCTCGTTCAACTGCCATCTTCCTTCCCTTTTCACTCCTTATCATTTATGAAAAGTACCAAAAGAAAAGTAAGGTTAAACAGCGGTTGCACGTCCTCTCCTTGAAAGTGCACCTCTCTAACATCCGAGGATTGCACTCAAATCTCAACGCAGTCCATCACCATCTTGAGACTGAGAAGCCGCACCTACTTTTTCTGACGGAGACGCAAATTGATGTCCGTTAGATGTGGCGTACCTTGACTACCCAGGGTTCTCGCTGGAGCACAACTTTCACCTTCGGGCCGGAGTCTGTGTGTACGTCAACAATGACATCTGCTGCCAGCGTCTCCGTCACCTTGAAGACCCCACTTTTTCAACCATTTGGGTGTTGGTGGACACAGGTGACGATAAGATCGTTTATGCATGTGTTTACCGTTCGCACAGCGGTGACCAGGAGACAACTCGGTTATTCGAATATCTAAGTGAGGCCGCTGATTTGGCCCAGCATCGGTACCCCTCCGCACAATTAGTCTTTCTGGGAGACTTTAATGCCTCTCACCAGGATTGGCTGTTCCCATACCAGAAGACTGACCATGCTGGGAGGGAAATGAGGAATTTCGCCTTATCGCTAAACTAGCTAAATGTTTAGCTATGGAATATTTTATTCCTTTTGCGGATGTACCCGTTGGTGGCAAAGCTCGCCCATGGTTCAGCGCCGAATGTTCCCAAGCCGAAAACCTTAAACATTTGGCGTACCTCTCATGGGTTGACGCTCGAAACCGTAAAACTCCGGATGTCAGATCCAAGAAGAGAGCCTTTAATCAAGCCGCCAAGACTTACAAAAAGGTGTTGCGGAAGGCTCGTTTCGACCGCATTAGGCATATTGGCACGAAGCTCTCTGCTCAACCATCTGGCAGTAGAGCTTTTTGGTCTCTTGCCATGGCGGTCGAGGCGAGCTTTTGTAAACCTTCACTGCCTCCGCTGGTTAAGCCCGACGGGACATTGGCTCATGCGGCAAAAGAGAAGGCTGAACTGTTCGCGAATCTCTTTGCCAGCAACTCGCGTCTGGACACAAGCAACGCAGTTCCAACTTCCCTACCTCCCTGTGGTACTTCAATGTCAGAGGTCCACATCACTAACAAAGAGGTTCTCAAAACGTTGCGACATCTGGACGTGAACAAAGCCAGTGGACCTGATGGTATTCCAGCCATAGTGCTTAAGACCTGTGCACTTGAGTTGTCTCCTGTTCTGACACGCTTGTATCGCCTCTCCTTGAAGACTGGAATAGTTCCCAAATCCTGAAGCTTGCTAACGTGCAGCCTGTGCCCAAAAAGGTAGCCGTGTTGACCCAGTCAATTATCGACCTATTTCAATTACCTCCATACTCTGTAAGATTATGGAGCGTATATTGAACTCGCACCTCTTGGCATACCTAGAACATAACGATCTCCTTAGCGATCGACAGTACGGGTTTCGCCGAAATCGGTCGACTGGGGACCTTCTAGTGTATGTCACACATCTGTGGGTGAGGCCTCGAGAATAGTGGTGAAGCACTCGCGGTTTCGCTCGATGTCTCGAAGGCTTTTGACAGGGTCTGGCATGCTAGCCTTATCAATAAGCTTCCTTTATATGGTATATCCCTGGACTGATAGCCTGGATAGAAGACTTTTGCGGGAACGGTCTTTGCGAGTCGTTATTGACGGCTGCTCATCGGAGGCTATGGCGATTTATGCCGGAGTTCCTCAAGGGTCTGTTCTGTCCGCAACTCTCTTCTGTTGCACATAAACGACCTGCTCGAGCCCGGTCTCTTTGGGTATGCAGATGACAGCACAGTTGTGGAGAGATATCTGGCGCGTGTTCAGTCCAGACAGGATCAAATACAGTCTGCTCGGGAGGCCATGGTAGAGCGTATGAATCTTACATTACAGGCAGTTTCCAACTGGGGCAATACCAATCTTGTGAGATTCAAAACTCCTCCTTTCTTGAGGTCGATTGAAAATAAATGAAGTAAATAACCACATTGTTAGTGACAACATCACATACATTGATCTGATCCCAAAGTAAGTAGCTTAGGCACGCCTTTTATGGAATAGAAAACAACGAAGGTACCTCAAACACCAAGACCCGCGACTATGTAGAGAAAGTGGTATTCTACATTGATATCCGTCATGACATACATTACCATCTGGTAATAGAATACAGGACCTTAGTGCTGGCGACACCGTGACCATGAAATCGGTGTGTGGACGATTCGACCATGGAGGTCGTCATGGAGGGTCTATAGCCATTTACATTAAATATTTCTACACTATCTTGAAAACCTCTGTGTGTGCCACACGTCCAGGGACCTCCCTGGACGAGTGGCACACACAGAGGTCAAGAAAAAGAAGCAAAAGAATATAAAGATAAATAAAATATAAATATCTTCACGCCATTAGAATACAATGGTAGACAAAGGCTAGGCCAGTGGTGGAGTAAATGGCGGGCCATATAGTTTAAGAAATTCTAGAGGAGAACCAGAATTATAGAAAAAATGCATGTTATGTTAAAGCTTTAATCATAATATTATAAAAACATTACACCTTTACACACAAATGTTACAAAATATCTTTTACCCTAAGTAACAATTACCCTAATTATTTTTTGATTGTAAAGCTCACAACAGTAAAGCTTCTAACAAAAAATTCTATGCTGTTTACATTACGCAAACATTTAGTTAATCTATTTTTAACACTTTCGGTGCCCAGTAACCAGCATATGGGTCGAATAATTTTTCATGCGTGTTCCCACAAGCCGTATCAGAGTTGACGTTATATGTAACTATTGATAGCTTCATTTTATGCCCAGGACCCGACTACCGAGTCCATAGCGGACAACCAAGGCGGTTTTAAGGGGTTTCAAAACAAATTGTATTATTAAGTCCTTTTTTTAAGGCAATATAATCATCCTCCCCTAGGTTTATAAAAAAACAATAACCAGTTGTAATAGGTTTGTTTATTGAATACTACTATTACTTCTATTACAAAGTTATTACATTATTATGATACATTCCTGATATTATCATTGGTAAGTATGTAAAGTCAACCGGGGTAATTGTGTTATATTATTTATTTACATATTTTTTAATATCTTATGTCTCATTACGCATGCATTTAAAATCTTTACCACGCGTGTATTTATATATTACATGCGTACATATTTCATAGCCTCCCTTCAACTCTTAATTATAGAATGAAAAGAGATTTGTGTTTTTTTACATTGGACGCATTTTTCCGTTTTGAGCCAAACGCAAGATTCAACCAATAAACTTTCAACAACTTAGTATTCCATTTAAAAATATATAAGCCTGCCATCTATTGAGGCTTATTCAAACCAAGATATGTTCGGATGTAAAGGTAAAAGGTAGTTCAAACTCAATGGAATTGAGTTTTGTAATAACGTCACGATTGAAGTCAAAATATATTTATTTACGTATCTTTAAAAATTTTTTACATCACTTTAAAATTTTTTTGAAAAGTATTACGAATTAAATTGGCAAATAAAAATTAGTTAAAATGACAAATAAAAAGCAGCTAAATGTGCAAAGCAATAAATTGATTTCTCTCAAAAGTATCGGAAAAATATTTTCAAACAATTTTTGAGATGTTGTCACGATAGCCAACCACTCGGATATCGTGACATCTCGGTTGGTCTCTCTGGTCTCTCGGGTGGTCGGAATTTCGAGTCAAGAGACCAGACTTCGATCCCCAGGTGACAGGCTCGTACCAACGGATTTTTCAAAACCTTACGTACTAATTATATCGTTGGCTTGGACATAAAAGACGGCGAAAGGCTCACCACCTGTCACGTTGTCCCGAAAATATCTTCAGTGGAAGGTGGGTCGAAGGGACTTAATTGTCTAGACTAGACCTCTGTCTACCCCTGTATTGGGAATTGCGTGAAGATATTTATTTTTTTTAGCTATTTTTGACAACCCAGAGCCCGGGTGACTTGTCGTAAAGTGAACTCGAATCCGGGTGCTTGGGAAGAGTTCCCGTTAAGTAATGGACGCGCTAATGGACTCGGCTGTCGGGTTGTTATGTAGATTTGGCAAGCAATATATGGCACGCGAGTGAAATGTTTTATTTGGATTTGGCAACGAAAATGTCCTTTATTTGAAGGTTCTGTTACTTGTTAGGCGTGTGAGACACATAGAATTGTATTTGATTTCCATAACAGTTCCAGCTGTGAGGAAGCAACTTCCGGCAGTGTGAAAAGGTGTTCATCAGTCGATTTCCGATGGAGTTCTTCTGCAATTTAAGGCTTGAAAAAGTCTATTCGCACACATGCACGCATCTATTATTCTACTAAGCAGAATGTACTTTTTCTTCTCTACCGTATAAAACGTAATTATAACGGGCCATATGCTACCCTTGTTGACTGACCCTCAGCGGGCGGGATTGAATGATTGCTTCATCAGAAAGGCCGGAGTTGGCCGACGGGCCGGACTTTGTCCATCACTGGTCTAGACAATTAATTCCTTTCGACCCACTGAACCTTCCACTGAAGATATTTTTGAGACAACGTGACAAGTGGTGCGCACGTCAACGTCTTTTGTCCAAGCCAACGATATTAATCGTACATGAGTTTTTGAAAAACCCATTGTTACAGTCCTGTCACCTGTGAATCGAGGGTCTCTTGACTCTTCGATCACCCAACAACTCTGCTATCGAGACTGTTAATATTTTACGTAAAGTATTATGTGATTATATAACGGAATACCTACGGAGTTTCTTTCGTCTGTTTCTAAGTTAGAGGTTGGTTGGGATTGGTGAGGTTACCTCATTACGATACGGTGATAGATTAAAATATGCCTATAAATAAGCGAATTGATGTTCGTTGGTCGTAAAGAATTAATTGTCTAGACTAGACCTCTGTCTACCCCTGTATGAGAATGGCGTGATAATATGTTTACGTAAATTTTTGAAAAGTATTACGAATTAAATTGGCAAATAAAAATTAGTTAAAATGACAAATAAAAGCAGCTAAATGTGCAAAGCAATAAATTGATTTCTCTCAAAAGTATCGGAAAAATATTTTCAAACAATTTTTGAGATGTTGTCACGATAGCCAACCACTCGGATATCGTGACATCTCGGTTGGTCTCTCTGGTCTCTCGGGTGGTCGGAATTTCGAGTCAAGAGACCAGACTTCGATCCCCAGGTGACAGGCTCGTACCAACGGATTTTTCAAAACCTTACGTACTAATTATATCGTTGGCTTGGACATAAAAGACGGCGAAAGGCTCACCACCTGTCACGTTGTCCCGAAAATATCTTCAGTGGAAGGTGGGTCGAAGGGACTTAATTGTCTAGACTAGACCTCTGTCTACCCCTGTATTGGGAATTGCGTGAAGATATTTATTTTTTTTAGCTATTTTTGACAACCCAGAGCCCGGGTGACTTGTCGTAAAGTGAACTCGAATCCGGGTGCTTGGGAAGAGTTCCCGTTAAGTAATGGACGCGCTAATGGACTCGGCTGTCGGGTTGTTATGTAGATTTGGCAAGCAATATATGGCACGCGAGTGAAATGTTTTATTTGGATTTGGCAACGAAAATGTCCTTTATTTGAAGGTTCTGTTACTTGTTAGGCGTGTGAGACACATAGAATTGTATTTGATTTCCATAACAGTTCCAGCTGTGAGGAAGCAACTTCCGGCAGTGTGAAAAGGTGTTCATCAGTCGATTTCCGATGGAGTTCTTCTGCAATTTAAGGCTTGAAAAAGTCTATTCGCACACATGCACGCATCTATTATTCTACTAAGCAGAATGTACTTTTTCTTCTCTACCGTATAAAACGTAATTATAACGGGCCATATGCTACCCTTGTTGACTGACCCTCAGCGGGCGGGATTGAATGATTGCTTCATCAGAAAGGCCGGAGTTGGCCGACGGGCCGGACTTTGTCCATCACTGGTCTAGACAATTAATTCCTTTCGACCCACTGAACCTTCCACTGAAGATATTTTTGAGACAACGTGACAAGTGGTGCGCACGTCAACGTCTTTTTGTCCAAGCCAACGATATTAATCGTACATGAGTTTTTGAAAAACCCATTGTTACAGTCCTGTCACCTGTGAATCGAGGGTCTCTTGACTCTTCGATCACCCAACAACTCTGCTATCGAGACTGTTAATATTTTACGTAAAGTATTATGTGATTATATAACGGAATACCTACGGAGTTTCTTTCGTCTGTTTCTAAGTTAGAGGTTGGTTGGGATTGGTGAGGTTACCTCATTACGATACGGTGATAGATTAAAATATGCCTATAAATAAGCGAATTGATGTTCGTTGGTCGTAAAGAATTAATTGTCTAGACCTCTGTCTACCCCTGTATGAGAATGGCGTGATAATATGTTTACGTAAATTTTTTGAAGTTTTAAGCACTAGTGTGTTAGACTCTGTTTACTGATTGGTGGTGCACAAATGTATACAAATTTAAAAAGATTGACGTGATACCAATGGAATGGAAATTTTGGAAATCCAAATTAAAAACAATTGTGGCCCTATTTGTAGTCGCATCAGTTATTTCAATTTGAAACGCCGCTGTGAAGCCCTATTAACAAGAAATATTTGAAAATATAAGAGAGAGAGACATAAGCTTATTTTATTCTTTAAAACAATGATAAATGTATTTTGAATAAATGATTGATGAACCTAAAGTATACTTTATGTTCATAAAGTACACTTTATGTTCATAAATTTTACTTTTATGAACATAAAGTATACTTTATGTTCATCACAATTATAGAAAAAAAATCTTCACACAATTCCCAATACAGAGGTAGACAGAGGTCTAGACTATTAAATCCTTTCGAACTCGTCGCCGTCTATATGTCCAAGCCAACGATATAAGTAGTACTAAAGTTTTTGAAAACCCATTGTTACGAGCCTGCCAACTGGGGATCGAACTCAGGGTCCCTTGACTCGTATTCCGGTTACCCAACTACTCGGTTATTATGAGTTTTTACTTACGAAGTCGCGGGCGAAACCTAGTTATAGACGTTCTAATACTTCAATAATTTTAATTAGGCCTTATCTTAGCAGATACCATTTTAAAATACGGATAACACGGGAGCATCACATCTGTCCAAGTAATTTTTTAGCGCCTTCTGCGATGAGATGTCAATGAACGCAGACGTAAAGTATACTGAATTAGTGATTATTTAATCTTTGACGTAAAAAAATAATATCTCAATTTGTTAACAACAATTACTAGTAAGTTTTAACTTTATTTTTATTCGCATAAAATCGTTTATACATATAAATAAGATTATATAAATGTTGCGTTTGTAATTTTTGAACATTCCGTTTTGAAATGAGGTTCCTCTAACTGAGACGAAACAGGCGAAAGAAAGTTCATGGGTATCCTATTTTTTTGTAATTTTTTTTATATCTAATAGCTTGGGAACGATCACCTCATTCCAAGGGTTTACTGTCATTAACTTAATCATTTATATTATATTAACTTAATATATAATATTATATTAACTAATTTATATTATATTATAATCATTTATATAAGTCACGATAGCCGCGTGGTTGGGTGGTCGGAATTTCGAGTCAAGAGACCCGAGTTCGTTCCCCAAGTGGCGGGCTCGTACCAATGGGTTTTTCTAAAACCTATGTACGAGTTACATCGTTAGCTTGGACAGAAAGACGGCGACGGGTTCACCACCTGTCACGTTGTCCCGAAAATATCTTCGGTGGAAGGTGGGTCGTAGGGACTTAATTGTCTAGACTAGACCTCTGTCTTCCGTTGTATTGGGAATTGCGTGAAGATGAAATTGAAATTATATTTCAAGTTGTTTATATCTTTAATGTTTTCTATATCCTTACGCTATAGCTTCACGTATCCCAAACCGTGATAAAATATGATCTACACAACTTAGTCCTTTCGACGCACATTTCACCAGAGCTTTTTTAAGACAACGGGTCAAGTAGTGAGCTTGTCGCCGTTTTAGTCAGTGGTTCCCGGAGTTTTATCGCATAGACCACTTTCAAAATTTAGCTTGTTCCGGTTCCCCCTGCGACTACGTTTGTACCATATTCTCAAAACCCGACCGGAAATGTGAAGATAATTATTATTAATTAGTATCTGATCGGAGCAATGTATGTGATGTTGTCCCTATCTACATATTATGTATTGTATGTATGTTATATTATATGTATCCTTAGCATTCGTATTTATATTAGTAAAGAATCTATCAAATTCTAATTTTGGTATGTCGATAAAGACCGGGGTGACATCAGAGGCAGCTGAATCGAGTATCTGGGTGGCGTATATATGAATCTTTGAATATATTTGTACATGGCAATATATTTGTTCCATTTGGCGTAGAGACAACAGGCTGGGAATGGGTTTTTCAAAAAAACTTACGTACGGAAATGTTAGGTGGGTCAAAGGGACCCAATTGTATAGACTAGACCTCTGTCTTCCGTTGTATTGGGAATTGCGTGAAGATGAAATTGAAATTATATTTCAAGTTGTTTATATCTTTAATGTTTTCTATATCCTTACGCTATAGCTTCACGTATCCCAAACCGTGATAAAATATGATCTACACAACTTAGTCCTTTCGACGCACATTTCACCAGAGCATTTTTAAGACAACGGGTCAAGTAGTGAGCTTGTCGCTGTTTTAGTCAGTGGTTCCCGGAGTTTTATCGCATAGACCACTTTCAAAATTTAGCTTGTTCCGGTTCCCCCTGCGACTACGTTTGTACCATATTCTCAAAACCCGACCGGAAATGTGAAGATAATTATTATTAATTAGTATCTGATCGGAGCAATGTATGTGATGTTGTCCCTATCTACATATTATGTATTGTATGTATGTTATATTATATGTATCCTTAGCATTCGTATTTATATTAGTAAAGAATCTATCAAATTCTAATTTTGGTATGTCGATAAAGACCGGGGTGACATCAGAGGCAGCTGAATCGAGTATCTGGGTGGCGTATATATGAATCTTTGAATATATTTGTACATGGCAATATATTTGTTCCATTTGGCGTAGAGACAACAGGCTGGGAATGGGTTTTTCAAAAAAACTTACGTACGGAAATGTTAGGTGGGTCAAAGGGACCCAATTGTATAGACTAGACCTCTGTCTACCCCTGTATTGTAAATTGCGTGAAGATATTTATTTTTATTTTGTTTTTGTAGATAAAGTATTTGAAAAAAGAAATTATAAATTAGTAAACCTTTAACCCGATCTATACCATGGGAGTTCCACGAAGATAATGTGCTCTGAAATTGTCTTGAGGTGTTCTAAATGAAAGACCGCGACAGCATACATCTATAGGGCTGCCAACTTTCAAAACCGGTAGACCCGGAAAATTTAGTTATACATTTTTAAGCATATTTTAACTTCAAAAATTCTTCGCAACTCATATTGTAATAAGTAATACTTCATTTACAGAAACAAACTTATGTTAATATATACAAGACACATAAACTAAAAACCGTAGAAACTAATAATAATCGTAGAGCAAACAAAGTAAACTAATAATCGTAGAGCCCTACCTCGTGGCATGGTACCAAGCATGCTGCATTTCCACGTTGAATGGCTAGACTTAACTGTAATATTGTAATTAATATTTACAAGTAGCTGCCTCCGCTGCTTCGTCCGCAGTTTAACACTTAACGCGGAATCTTAATTATGTTTCTAAAATAAAAGTATCTTCTGTTACTCCTTATAACATCAGCCATCTGTCAATGAAAGTCCTGTTGTAATCGCTTCAGCCATTTCAAAGATTAGCCGGAACAGACAGACAGACAGAGAATACGATAAATTCACTTATGTACGATTTATGTCGTTGGTATGGACACCACTGCCACCACCACTGTCACGTTGAGTCAAAAAATGTCTTCGCTTTAACGTGGATCGAAAGGACTTAATATTTTAGACCTCTATCTACCGCTGTGTTGGGAATAGCGTGAAGATTTATTTATATTTATATGAGTATTACCACAGTTCGTACAATCTAGTGATTCAACATTGCATGTTTATTTACAATGGGTTCAGTTATTTAAAGCCTCCTTAAGCTTCACCGAAATACCAAAAATTATTAGATTTTTTTAAATCTCCTTAAGCAATGCCTTTGTAGAACGTTTCTTTTCTTTAATGGGAAATTTGTGGACAATCGAATGATACTGCTGTTAATTGAAACTGTTAATCCATACATCTATACATATAAATAAAATTGGAGTGACTGTTTGTAATATTGAAATGACCGTTTTTTACAACATGTATATGAATATAGGCGGTACATACACCAAAATAACATTTTTTAACAATTTTCGTCTGTCTATCTGTCTGTCTCTTTGTTCCGACTAATCTCTGAAACGGCTAAACCAATTCTAACAGAACTTTCACTGACAGATAGCAATGTTATAAGTAACATAGGTTACTTTTATTTTAGAAACATAATTAGGGTTCCGCGTTAGGTGTTAAACGGCGGACAACGCCGCGGGGGGGCAACTACTTTATTTATATAATACAAGTGCTTAAGCTGTTTACTTTGGGATCAGAGCAATGTGATTTTCAACAAACTGGGTGTCCGAAGCCGGAAGTCAAAGTGCATACAATATAACTTATGTGTTTTTTTTATAGAATAGGAGGCAAACGAGCAGGTGGCTCACGTGATGGTAAGCGATTACCGCCCATGAACACCTGCAATACCGGAGGAATAGCAGATGCGTTGCCGGCATTTGAGAAAATGTATAGGCTCTTTTTGTTTTGTTTCTTTTTGTATATCTCTATGTGGTACAATATGCTTACAAATTAAAAATATCCATGACTGAAGAACAGACATTCCTATTCATCACCCGGAAACTTGACCCTGGGCGGCACGTGTAACCTTTAGCCGCGAAAGCAGGGTCACTACGACTAAGCTCTATCTTTTCCATGTCGAGTCCGAAACACTATCTTTAAAAAAAACATTGGTGAAATCGCTAGTTTCCGAGATAAGATGTATGGAATTTATCCATAAACAAGATTAACTCGTCAATTTTTTTTATAAAACATATCAGTGAGTCGACAGGCTCACAAATAAAAGTATCTTTCTTTTTAGTCGCAAAATACCTCCGGCAAAATGTCAGAGGAAAAATGTCTTAACCTTAGTAAAAAAATAATTATTATATCGACTAAGTAAAGCGTAAAGATACGCACACCACCCCTCAAATTGTTCTAAATAAATGTATAGAAATAACTTCATTGTGAAGATATCTGCTTGCCACCGTATGAGAAATTGCATGAAGATATTTACTTTTTTAATATAAATTGCGTTATTTATTATTGAGTTGCATCAGATTTACTGTTAATCAGTATGAACTTTACAATTAAACAAATGAAGATACAAAGTTTACGTTAATGACAGTAACCACTAGGAATGGTGATCGATCCAAAAAATATTTATTACAGAATATTTTACGAAAAATTTCTTACGGAGTTACTTTCGCCTGTTTCTTCTCCGTTAAAGGAACCTCATTAAAAACGGTGGTACATTCCAAAAATATTATTATCGATAAATTCGTTGCATATTTCAATTTAGGTTTTAAATGATTTCATAATAATAGAAATAAAGTTAAAACTTCCTAGTGATTGTCCATAACAAAGTAAGATATTATTTTTGATCTTTGTTTACGCCAAACAATACATAATCACTATTTTATTACATTAAATTTGCGTTAAAGAATTGTATCGCAGAAGGAGCTATAATAAAAATTATTTCCACGGATGTAAGACTTGTGTAATCTGTATATTTAAATGGTATCTACTAAGATAAGGTCTTATTTTAATTGTGAAATATTAAGATGGAAATGGAAATATTAAAATTATTTAATTGTAAATTATAAGTCACGATAGCCGGGTGGTTGGGTGATCGGAATTTCGAGTCAAGAGACTCGAGTTCGATCCCCAGGTGGCGGCTCGTACCAATGGGTTTTTCAAAAACTTATGTACGAATTATATAGGCTCACCACCTGTCACGTTGTCCCGAAAATATCTTCGGTGGAAGGTGGTTCAAAGGGACTTAATTGTCTAGACTGGACCTCTGTCTACCCCTGTATTGGGAATTGCGTACAGATATTTATAAGTACTTTATCATAGAATTTTGTTTAATTATCTTATTTCTCAAAAAAATCAAAACGGCTAAATTCGCGTTATAATAATCGGTATAGGTACCGACTAGTGTGAGGCGGGACGTGAGCCGAATTCATTCCATTCACCCTGACGAAGTACCTCCGATAAGTCCGAAACTAGTCGGTACCCACTCTGATTATTATAACGTGAGTTTAGCCGTTTTTAACTATTTCATTGATCTTAATCTCTTTTTAATCAAGTCACGATAGCCGAGTTGTTGGGTGGTCGGAATTTCGAGTCGAGAGAACCGAGTTCGATCCCCAGGTGGCAGTACCAATGAGTTTTTCAAAAACTTATGTACGAATTTCATCGTTGGCTTGGACATAAAGGCGGCGACGGGCTCACCACCTGTTACGTTGTCCCGAAAATATCTTCGGTGGAAGGTGGGTCAAAGGGACTTAATTGTCTAGACTTGACCTCTGTCTACCCCTGTATTGGGAATTGCGTGAAGATATTTATTTATTTATTTTAATCTCTTTTTAATTTACATTTATAAATTAAATTAAAGAGAAAAAATGTTTTTATGACTTCAACTGACACGGGCGGAATTCGGTCGAGCTCTGCCGAACCGTGGCAACGCTCTTACCTCTGTGCCACCGTGTCTTACACGCGTCTGTTGAAATTTTAAATCTCTATTCTCTTTCTTTATTTATTCCTGTTTTTATTAAAATTTTAAAATCATAAATATTCATAATCCAACCCATCATTCATTACGCTGATGCCTGCTACTTGGATGCTAAAGAGGAGCTTCTGAATAAACTTGAGCGCCTGAAAAACCTTTGCATTCGTTTTGTTTTCGGTATCCGCAAGTATGACCATGTATCTCATCTTCGCAAAGATCTCAAGTGGCTCCCAATTCGTTTTCGGAGGAACACTAGGATTTTATGTCTGCTTTTTAATATCTTGCGCATGTCATCATCTCCGCCTTACCTCCGCGAGCGATTCTCATTCGCTCGTCCATCATCTCCTCCCTGTAGAACTCATCTACAATTCCTACTTAAATTCCCTCCCCATCATAGCATCCCACTCATTCTCTGTTCATGCAGTAAAATTGTGGAATGCTCTTCCTCAAAATATTCGAGAGTGCAAAACTATTTCACTTTTCAAAAAAAGAGTCAAATATGTCCTTAATAGTATAGTTTTCTGGTTGTTATGTTATGTGTGATGTGTATTATGTATAATTATTTATATGTTTGTAGGTGTTTGAGTATATTCTATGTGTTTTTTTTTGCATATATGTGTATGTATATATTTTTCTAAGTATTATCTACATTAGTATTATATTTGTACGCGCGAAATCTTCCTTTTTATTTATCCATACTCCAATCTCAGGTCTGTTGGAAGAAATTTCTTAAGAAATAAGCAGTACCTTTGTACAAACTTTTCCTCTTATTATATTTCATCTTTCATTTATATTGTGTGTACATATATTGTTAAATAGTTAAATTAATAAATCATTTATTCTCTTTGATATTTTGATCTAATTTGATAACATAAATTTCAGCATAACTTATATGCTTTAAAATCAATAAAAAATTTCGTAATTACATTCATATAGTAAAAAATATAAGCCAAGTATAATTTTGTTTGCGATGTTTTTATGTGTTTTCCTTAACGAAAACTTTGATATTAACAAAGCGGACGAAGTCGCGGTATAAGCTAGTAGATAATTATAACCTACCGACATGTCAACCGACATAGCCGTAAGGATTAGCACGTTGAATTGGTAATAGGCTGGCTACATAGCTCGTAGAACTGAAAAGGATGGGGAAGAAAGGTTCTCGAGTGGAAACCTCGTACTGGTAAACGCAGTGTTTTTTGTTTTTATAGAAAAGGAAGGCAAACGAGCAGGTGGCTCATGTGATGGTAAGTGATCATCGCCGCCCATGAACACCCACAATACCAGAGGCATAGCAGATGCGTTGCCGGCTTTAGAGTGCCCACCGGTTACCTGCCCTCACCAGTCGAAACGCAGAAGTTTGTTAGACTTCTACTTCACACCGGTATTCTGTGAGGTCGTGGAACTTCCCCGGTCGAGTCGGCCCATTCATGCAACAACAAAAGCTGATGCGTGGATCTACCACTGTTAGGACGACCTCAAGTTTGGGGGAGTCCTGTATTCAGCAGTGGACTTCGGAAAAGCTGATATGATGTTCAGCAGTGGGTTATGTTGTAAAGAAAAAGGATTTAGACCTTGTTACTTTTATTTCCAGGTCCACGATGCAGTACGACACCATAGTGATAGGCCTGGGCTCGGCCGGCGTGACGGCAGCCTCGACCCTCGCCGGAGCCGGCAGGAGGGTGCTGGGCCTGGAGGCGCAGGATCGCATCGGCGGTCGAGTCCACACAGTACCGTTCGGTGATGGCGTGGTGGAGCTTGGCGCTGAATGGTGAGACTGGTAATTATTAGAGAAACATGATGTACAGACCGGTTTACATTTTGTCACCAGGTCAGGTCGGGTTCGATTCCTGGACGGGTAAATACATACATAGACAGGGACAATATAACATACTTAGCTCTGATCTCAAAGTAAGTAGCTAAAGTACTTGTGTTATGAAATCGGAAACAACGAACGTCCCACAAATACCCAGACCCGAGACAATGGCGAAAATAGTGGTTTTCTACGTTGACCGTCCGGGAATCGAACTCAGAACCTCAGAACTAGCGATACCATAAAACCGGTGTGTACGTCACTCGTCCACGGAGGTTGTCAGATATTTATAAAGATAAGACATTTTATAAATAAAATTTATAAATATATCTTCCCGCCGTTCCCTGTACAGGGGGTAGACAGAGGTCTAGTCTAGATAATTAAGTCCCTTCGACTCACCTTCCAGCGAAGACATTTTTGGGACAGGTGGTGAGCCCGTCGCTAAATATCCTTGACTCGAGTAGAAACACAATCATCACACAAATTTTATCCCCCAGCGGGATTCGAGCCCGTAACCCTTAGCTTCGAAGGCAGGGTCACTACGTGGTCACTACCAACCAGGCTTTCGGGTCATCAATGTTATAGGTCCTTAGTGTAGTATGGTTAGGGTGTCGTAAGAGACAACCAAGAGAAATATCTTGGTAATATTATTGGCTACCGAAAGGATCAAGTTCTAATTTTAATTGTAATTTCAACTAAGGATCCACGGTCAGTACCCCAGCCGGGTGTACGACACAGCCGTCAGGAACAACATCAGCGTGCTCTCGCAGAACCTGACCGTCGACGTGTACCGGTCGGACGGCGGCCGCGCGGACGGCGCACTGGTCAACGAGCTGGTAGACTACTGCATGTCCGCGATAGAGGAGGTCACCGACGAACAGGAGTCGCTGGCCACTTATCTGACCAGAAAGTAAGTACAATTAAAAAGTCGAGAGATCCGAGTTCAAACCGTCGTGCTAGGCTGGACGTCACTGGCTTGGATACAAAGACGACGAGAAGCTCAACACCTGTCACGTTGTTCCAAAAAATGTCTTAGGTAAAAGGTGGGTCGAAAGGACTTAATTGTCTTGTATTTGTCTAATCCACTTGCAAACACGTCTACCCATGTATTGGGAATGGCGTGAAGATATATATTTTTACCTCCTCTGAATTACCCCTTCAGCGACTGAGTTTTTGTGCTTCAACGGCTGACGGGTGCTGTACATCCGTATCTCGTACATCATAGCAATTATCATGCATTTCCAGCAGGAGCTGGGACAGAGAAGTATTATGTCATATTGATTTGAACAACGTACATAAGTAACGTATATTTCTGTGTAATTATTACAGATTGATGGTCCATTTAAAGGAAAACAAACCGGAACTCCTCAACGACAAGGAGTTTCTCGAGGACTTCCTGGACCTCGTGGACCTAACGATTGCTGTTTACCAGGGTGCAGAGAGCTGGAACGATGTCAGTACGGACACTAAATTTGAGGAGTTGGAGGGCGATCAGCACCTGATTTGGCACAAATATGGTTATAAGACCTTCTTCGAGTTGTTACTGGTGAGGAAGTTTTTATTTATTTTCCCGGTCATTTATCTTCACGCACAATCCCTGACGGAGTAGCCATAGATAACAGATCGATCCTTACATACCTCTTTCGCTTCTTTCAGATTCATTACCTTCTTTATACATGTCATGGATGTTTTAATTGCCAATATAGGGGTAGACAGTGGTCTAGACAGTTAAGTGCGTGTGTCCCATTTTCCTTGAAGGCATTTTTTGGGGCAACATGACAGGTGGTGAGCCCGTCGCCGTCTTTAAGTCCAAGCCAACGATATAAATCGTATGTAAGTTTTGGAAAAAACCGTTGGGAAACGAGCATTGGGGATCGAACTCGGGTTCTCTTGACTCGAACTTCGATCAAACGAACACTTGGCTATTGTGACAGTGTATGGTTCATTCATTACAGAACACATACCAAGGCGGTCCGGGCTTACCGAATTTGGACATTAAGCTCAATACAGAAGTGACCAAAATCGCGTGGCCCCAGGATCCCGGTACACCGGTAACGGTGACGTGTAGAGACGGAACGACGTACAAAGCCAAGAATGTTATTATAACAGTGTCCGTGGGAGTTCTGAAAGATAGGTGAGTTCTATTTAATATATTACATATATTAAATAGAAAGGGACCACATCATATTCGTTGCTCTGATCCCAAAGTAAGTAGCTAAAGCACGCGTGTTGAGGAATAGGAATCGACGACGTAAAATTCAAATATCTGTCAAGTATAACGTGACAATCCGTGAATAATAAATAAATGCATAGGTTGGGACATCATCACATTGCTCTCATCTCAAAGTATTAAGATACGTAACATACTATAAGTAATAAAACTATTAAGATATCACAAACACTCAGACCCGAGATAATGTAGAAAAAGTGAATTTATACATTGAACCGTCCGGAAATGGAACCCGGGATTTCAGATCTGGCGACGCCTTGAAAACCGGTGTGAACGCCACTAGTCCACGGAGGTCGTCCAAAATTATACTTTCATTACAAACTTATTTTGTGACAACTTGCATGAACCTTGAAGGTCCTTAGCTGAAGCCAGGCTCGCTTTCTTCCAGGCATACGAGTCTCTTCTCCCCTCCACTACCTAAAGAGAAGGTAGACGCCATAAACAGCCTAAGCATGGGTGTTGTGGCTAAAATAATCTTCTCTTTCCAAGAGCGTTGGTGGCCAAACTCCCACACCTTCTTCGGTTTTCTGTGGAGGAGGGAAGACAAGAAGATGGTTCCGAAGGAAGATCTTTGGACAACTAGAATATTCGAAGCAAGTTCTCCCATGGGATCTGGCAATACTCTTACGCTTTGGACTAGTGGCGAATCTGGAAAGTTGGTAGGTATTTCTTTTAATTCCACTTGTGTGTACTCAAATATGCAATACTCGTAAACATACGCCGTCTTTTACGAATTTAAATGATCTTCGTACACAAATACATCGGATTTAAACCATATACGTTATGCTGAATCGGAATCACCACACTTAAATGCTTTAAAAATTCAATATGAAACTGCACAATTCTTTAACTAAAATCTTAAACTTACAATTTTATGGTATTAGTGAGGCATAGAGAAGAAATAACGATAGCCGAGTGGTTGGGTGGTCGGAATTTCGAGTCAAGAGATCCGAGTTCGATCCTCAAGCTGCAGACACGTACCAATAAGTTTTTCAAGAACTTATGTACGAATTATATCGTTGGCGTGGACATAAAGACGGCGACGGGCTCACCGCCTGTCACCTTGTCCGGAAAATATCTTCGGTGGAAGATGGGTCAAAGGGACTTAATTGTCTAGACAAGACCTCTGTCTATCCTTGTAATGGGAATTGCGTGAAGTGAGATATAGATATAAATGCAAATTGAAACGTATACCTATATATCACTAAACCTGTCGCTATAAAACGTACACAGGTGGAGACTCTACCGGAGGACGTGGTGAAGAGGAAATCGTTGGAGTTGCTGCAGAAGTTCCTCGGAGCCAACGTCACGGTGCCCGAGCCCACGGGCATGCTCAGGTGAGAGCGGGACGCATATGTAGACAGGGACAACATCACATACGTTGCTCCGACCCCAATGTAAGATGCTGAAGCACTTGTGGTATGGGAATCAGAAACAACGCAGGCACCACCACAAACACCCAGACCCGAGAGAATGTAGAACAAAATAAAATTAAACTTTGTACAGTCAGTTATGTTTTAGTGGCAAGCACTAGTGAACGTAAACTAATGTTATCATTATTTTGTTAAAATATCTTCAAGTTTGTCGCCGTTTTTTGCCCTTTCAATAAATAAATATTAAATAGAACTAGAGTTTTTGCAATAAAACTCATGGAATATATGATAATTCATAACTTGTAACTTTCATACACAAAAATCTCTCTCAAATCTCAAAATTCAATCTTAGCACTCATCGCTATGAGTGCTGAGATTGAATTTTAAAGGGATATAGTAAAAAGTGTACATTGTAAGCATATTGCCAGTCCCTTTCTTCCCGTGGATGTTGTAAGAGGCGACTAAGGAAGGCGATATGGCAACCGACAGACGCCGGATAATCAACTCTAAAAATATCAGACCAAAATAATCACACCGAGGATGGGCAGCAGCGTCTGTGGTGCGAATGATCTGGTACTGCCAAGCGTGTCGATTATGGCAAATCCTCACTATAGGAGAGGCCTATGTTCTGCAGTGGACTTTAATAGGCCGTTATGTGTGTATGTATGTACAATAAAATGCGTAAGAGAGAGAATTTGGAGACCCGGACGCCGCGATACAGAAAACCGTCGTTGTTTCCGATTCAATAACATGTGACATCATTTCGCAGTTAGCATTATAAGCCATTCAAATCAATTCAAATCAAATCATTTATTTATCGATATAAGTAACATACATTACACCCATCGCTCCTATTATTTTAATCTACCACCGTTTCGTAAAGAGGTTCCTCATACGTAGACGAAACAGGCGAAAGAATTCATAGGTATCTTCTTTTTAACCTATTTTTAAATAAAAGGAAGTACCAAATTTAACATTAATTTAATTAGAAACAGCATGAGAGCGATCAATTCATTCCCAGGGGTTACTATCTTTAATATATTCATTATTACTATAATTAATATTATAACAACTCTTTTTGTACAGTTTGCCTTTGATTTTTTGGCCTCCGGTTACCTGCACTCACCAGACGAAACGCAGAAGTTTGTTAGACTTCTACTTCACGCCGGTATTCTGTGAGGTCGTGGTACTTCCCCGGTCGAGCCGGCCCATTCATGCAACAACAAAAGCTGATGCGTGTGTGGCTCTACCACTGTTAAAATACATACAATGCAATTACATATATACATTGAGAAGCCATTTTTAAAATATTTATATTTTTAAATTTCATTGTTTATTTTCTCTTTAATTTACTATGTTCATGGTGCATTATGTGCAATTAATGTTTGTTTCTTTCTATCTAAATTTTTCTTAAATTTTTCAGTAAGAGATGCTTTTAAATTTAAATTGTGAATAGAACTTATGGCTCTCTTTTGCAAAAATAATTCAGCTGCATATCCCCAAAGCGAAATACCATATGACATATTAAATAATAAATAATCTATATATATATATATATATATACATATATATATATATATATATATATATATATATATATATATATATATATATATATATATATATATATATATATATATATATATATATATATATATATATACATATATATATATATATATATATATATATATTTATATATACATATATATATATATATATATATATATATATATATATATATATATATATATATATATATATATATATATATATATATATATATATATATATATATATATATATATATATATATATATATATATATATATATATATATTAATAAAATTGGAGTCTGTTTGTAATATTTAAATAACCGTTTTTACAACATGTATAGAAATATATACGGTACATACACCAAAACATTGTTTTTACAATTTTTATCTGTCTGTCTGTCTTTTGTTCCGGCTAATCTTTGAAACGGCTGGACCGATTTTAACACGACTTTCACTGACAGATAGCTAATCTAATAAAGAGTAATACGGGCTACTTTTATTTTAGAAAAACAACTAGGGTTCCGCGTTAAGTGTCAAACTGCGGGCAAAGCCGCGGGAGATAGGTAGTAAATAAACAGCAGCTTATTTAAAAAAAAAAACTTATGTACGGATTATAGCGTTGACTTGGAGATAAAGACTACGACGGGCTCACCACCTGTCACATTTGCCGTAGAACGTCTTCGGTGGAAGGTGATTCGAAGAGACATAATTGTCTAGACTAGACCTCTGACTACCCCGGTATTGGGAATGACGTGAAGATATTTATTTATTTAGGAATATAATAAAATTTATAATAACTAACGAATATTATGCTATGGAAATAACTAGATTAAACAACTCTAGCTGAGTTTACATCAGTACATCATCTTAATTTTCTTACGGCATATACTGCAGAGCTAAGCCTGTTTGCCAGTTTAGATATATGAGGTCCCCATAGAAGGCTCGCATCAAAAGTGCAAGAAAAACAGTGGTATCCACATGGTCTAACTCGTTCTCACGTACAAGTACATTGGTGCCACTAAGGTGTTTAACAGTGGGTTTGAACATTTTAAACATTTAGCTTTAATTTCTTTTTAAAGCAAATTATTTGCATTAAAACCCAATGAACTATAGACATGGCAGACATGGCATCGCGTCAAATGTGACAAGATATCGTTTGATTTTAAAAGTTAAAAAAATATCATCATTGATATAAATAAGAAAAAGAAATGGGCCAAAAATCGAACCTTGCGGAACGCCGATAGACATCGTCCATTATATATTGCATCAATCATAATAAATACACAAGTGTATTTATTATGATTGATGCAATCGAAAGCCTTGGAGAGACCACAAAACATACCCAGATTATCCTGTGAACCCTTCCATGTCAAAATATTTACTTAATCAGCTCCACACTAGCATCACATGTAATTCGACCCACTGTTTCTTCTGAATCTTTTGACATTTTTTTCACTCGTTTTGTTGTTTGATGTACAATAAAATATATTTCATTCATATCATTCGTTTCATTCGCTTCGCTTGAACACGGTGAGTCGCGTTACAGAACGACGTGGTATTCGAACCCGTTCACGCGCGGCAGCTACACTTTCGACAGCGTCGCGTCGGCGCGGCGGCCGCGCTCCCGAGCCGCGCTGGGCGCGCCGCTGCCGGACCGCGCCGGCGCGCCGCGGCTGCTGTTTGCCGGGGAGGCCACCGACCCGACCCACTTCTCCACGGTGCACGGCGCCAGCGACACGGGCCGCAGGGAGGCCGCCAGGCTGCTGCCCTCTAGTCACATTTGAACGCAACGTTACTGTGCGACCCAAATGAGATTGTATACTGAAGTGCTACTTCATGAAACCATCAAAAAGTGCTTCGTAAAATTGTACCATTTCATGCCCGTGCTTATTGTGAACGCATAGTAATGAGGTTGTTAAATGAATTAGCAATAAACTTGGCGTATCTTCACATAACCTAAAATGTATTCTTTTTTATTTATATGACAAAAGCAAAGAACTATTAGAATAAAATATTTGTAATAGTTCATATACTTAAATATCTTTAGGTAGTCATATAGAACAGAAATGCGTCAAAAATGGCAAAATTGATATTTCTTTCAATATTCTACAAATAGTAAAATTGCTTTTTCTTTTTATGAACAAATGTCACATACATACATTGACTTGATTTGTCTGAAAGTAATAAAATTAGAATTTATGGCTTTTGTATATTCATTTTTGTGATCAATTTATCATCAAAATGTTCACAACAGCTGTTGGAAAGTTAATTGCAAACATTTTAATTACAGTTAAGTGTAGATTTAGTGAATTTATTAAATTAAAAATTAAGATGCAATACTATACTATCTTTATAATCTGTAAATACAGAACTTGTAGAAAA
>JAGSMR010000278.1:0-48167 GCA_029286605.1 Sericinus montela | reverse complement strand
AAATACAGAACTTGTAGAAAAAATATCAACTTTAATTCGACCCACTGTTTCTTCTGAATCTTTTGACATTTTTTTCACTCGTTTTGTTGTTTGGTGTACAATAAAATATATTTCATTCGTATCATTCGCTTCGCTCGAACACGTTGAGTTGCGTTACAGAACGACGTGGTATTCGAACCCGTTCACGCGCGGTAGCTACACTTTCGACAGCGTCGCGTCGGCGCGGCGGCCGCGCTCCCGAGCCGCGCTGGGCGCGCCGCTGCCGGACCGCGCCGGCGCGCCGCGGCTGCTGTTCGCCGGGGAGGCCACCGACCCGACCCACTTCTCCACGGTGCACGGCGCCAGCGACACGGGCCGCAGGGAGGCCGCCAGGCTGCTGCCCTCTAGTCACATTTGAACGCAACGTTACTGTGCGACCCAAATGAGATTGTATACTGAAGTGCTACTTCATGAAACCAGCAAAAAGTGCTTCGTATAATTGTACCATTTCATGCCCGTGCTTATTGTGAATAGTAATGAGGTTGTTAAATGAATCAGCAATACACTTGGCGTATCTTAACATAACCTAAAATATGTTATTTTTTATTTATATGACAAAAGCAAAGAACTATTAGAATAAAATATTTGTACAAGTTAATATACTGAAATATCTTCAAGTAGTCCTATAGAACAGAAATGCGTCCAAAATGGCAAAATTGATATTTCTTTCAATATTATAGAAATAGTAAATATTTGTTTTTCTTTTTATGAACAAATGTCACATACATACATTGACTTGATTTGTCTGAAAGTAATAAAATTAGAATTTATGGCTTTTGTATATTCATTTTTGTGATCAATTTATCATCAAAATGTTCACAACAGCTGTTAGAAAGTTAATTGCAAACATTTTAATTACAGTTAAGCGTAGATTTAGTGAATTTATTAAATTAGAAATTAAGATGCAATACTATACTATCTTTATAATCTGTAAATACAGAACTTGTAGAAAAAATATCAACTTTATCAATTGAGCACTACAAATAGTAAAAATTGCTTTTCTTTTTATGAACAAATGTCACATACATACATTGACTTGATTTGTCTGAAAGTAATAAAATTAGAATTTATGGCTTTTGTATATTCATTTTGTGATCAATTTATCATCAAAATGTTCACAACAGCTGTTGGAAAGTTAATTGCAAACATTTTAATTATAGTTAAGTGTAGATTTAGTGAATTTATTAAATTAGAAATTAAGATGCAATAGTATACTATCTTTATAATCTGTAAATACAGAACTTGTAGAAAAAATATCAACTTTATCAATTGAGCAATACGTAACTGAACTTTTTCTACATGTCTCGGGACTGGGTATTTGTGGCCCATTCGTTGTTTCCTCATTCCATAACACAAGTGAGTTTGCTACTTACGCATGAGACATCGGTGCAATGTATGTGATTTTCAACCTATCAATGTATGTTTTACGTATGTATTGTTGGGTTAATTAATGTTAAGAGAGCCTGAGATATAATTACAAATTCATACTTAATTATTCAATCCAAATGTAACTAAGGCCATTTATGGCCATGTGTCCAATGGTATTTTAACATGTTTAAAAAAAGAGATATTGTTTTGTCTAATTTTTTCAAAATAGTTATTGTTAATTAACGTTTACATAGTTTTAATGTGGATAATTATAAATCCATTGTTTTTAAAATTTAATTTTAATATACTGAGGGGCTATTATAAAAACATATTTGTAATAATAAGATTTTATATAATAATACTATCTTAACATTGGCTTTAAAAGGACGTTATTTTGAAAGATGTTCAGTGTTCAAGTTAAACGGTCAATTATAGTTTACTAAGTTTAAATAGATAATTGTATAAATTAATAGTGAAACATTTAATTTAAATTAATATTCGGCCTATTTATAAAAAATGGTACTTTAATAATATTTCTAATGTAAAATATTATTTTAACATTGGCTTAAAAGGGATGTTGTATTGACAAACTAGCCGGGGGGTATTCGATGCTGCAACCACGTTTGATGTTAGACGCAACATACAATTAAAAACCTACATTTGTTTTCATATTTTAATTAATGTTATAAAAGCGGATACATAAACATTTATTGAAGTCTAAGTTTGATTTTGATTTGTCTGACCTCGACAACAGTATGTGTGTATTTATTCATTGAACAAGAATTTAAATTGTCTATCGACAGAGTCTATCTCTAGCGGAGATAAAACAGGCGAAAGAAATTTTTATACTTGAAATACAATATGAACTCTTTTCCTAGACATTAGTCGGGCACGATCACCTCAGTTCTAGGTGTCATATTAACGTATTTATTTATTTATTGTTTGTATATGTACATACATTGGAGAAAAGAATATAAAATTTATTTGAAGTTCTTAAAAATATTTATATAATCTTGAAAGAGTATATATAGTACTTGATTTTTTGTTGATATATATACATATTAATATAAAGTATATTATATTAAGTATATTATAAATTAACTAATAATGAATTCTTTAAATTAATTAATGAATTCTTATTTATTTAATTTTGTAATATTATTAATTAATATATTTTTCTTAGTCAATGATTATACAACTGTCTGTATTAGAATGTTCTCGCAAGACGCTGCGACGACCTGCAGAACATTGCGGGAAGTTTACGGGTGCAAATGACACAGGACTCATCTATGTGGCGATCCCTGTGGAGAGGCGTATGTTCAGCAGCAGACTTCTGTTAGACTGTTATGATGACGATGATCATGATAGTACATGTCACATGAGATATTGCAATTACACTTTGTTAGATGAAAAAGGTCATTTATTGAATGACAACATTTACTGGATTGTCTACCATCTTTAGATGTATGTTTTGGTTTTCAACATATTGAGATTTTGATGTTTTATACTTTTTAGTATTTTATTATTGAATATGACCTGGGTCATATACGCAAATTACACTCATTTTTACTAACATTATCACATGCACACCATGTTCACATAGATATCGCAATCTCATACTTATTATGCGTTTTTGTGTATCTTCTCAAATATTAACATTATTAAAAACAGAGATAAGTAGCTACTTATAATATGTACAGTGAGGGTAAAGCTAGAAGTTTCTAGGATTTGGGTATAACAACTTCAAGTAGTTGCAAGATTAAAGATTGGCTTATCGTGACTTTCTTGATTGCCTTGTGGAAGGCAACCTCTAAATACTTCATGTAATGGTGCACTTGACGGCGGTCGCAGTTCCGGGGCTGGTGGCGGGAGGGGGCAGCGCCCACTCCCCGGGACGGCGCAGCTGCAGCGGGTGAGCAGGTCACAAACTGGACCCTGTAGCCAGTTGCTAGAGGACCCCGCCTTCGAAGCTAGTTGAATACTATGCATAACAACTCTCTGTCCGTAAGTGTCTCGAGAGGCGGTTAGTAGAGGAGCCCCTACCTACCCTACTCATCTCGAAAATACCAGATTAAATGAGCAAACTGGTGCCAAAGCGATAATAATCCGCCTGAATGATCGCGAGAAGCCTGTAGAATTCAATCCTGAAATGGACTTTCATAGGCCGTTTTTTATGTATATATCAAACCAACTGCGTTCGTAGCACTATAACACAATGAATAGTATCATCGAATCGGTAGAGCCCGTTCTGTGACATCAAAAATACTTGCAGGATTAGCTCACTTTGTTTGGCCAGCTCAACACCGGTTAAGATAATATATCAGAAGATGTGAATGGATGTGAATAACAGGATATATCAGAGCATCTTTTACGTAACTGATATCCAGTTCCCCAAACTATGACATAATTAATATTCTAAAACGATATATAAACATTTAAAACGGGCAGAGATATTTGCACGTTCCTCGGCCAGGGTCCGAGCTGCTGCGCCACCGCACGGACCCCACGTCCTCGGCGTCACCAGGTCCAATTGGGAGCCCAATCTAGCTCGTCACGAACGATGCGATGCGATATTGAAATTGGAGAGTTGAAAACCTAATTAAAAACTAAGTGTCCTTTCAACTAAGACTAATTTACTAATAATTTGTTGTATTGTGTTATGTTTTATAATAAATGGAAACTGACATGTTTTAACTGTTTTATTTCTCATCAATTCACAAACAACGATAAGCTCACGTTACCTGTCACGTTGTCCCAAAATCTTCGGTGAAAGGTGGGGCCTAGTGATGTAATCAAAGTTCAGGACTCTGTCTACCCATTGAGAATATATAGAATATGTTTCTAAAATAAAAGTAGCTCTACGATCCCACGTTACGCCACATAAAAAATCGAAGCTTGTTGCGTAAGTCCCGTTGAAATCGGTTCTTAGCTGTCTCAGAGATTAGCCTGAACAAACGGACAGAAATCTTGAAAACGTCTGAATCGATTTTACGGGACTTTCACTGGCGGAAGCTGATGTGTTGTAAGGTGTAACTAAGGCTAGCATTATTTTGTAAAACAGTTGACTAGGTTTCCCGGTGTTAACTACAAACCGCGAGAAGAGCTGCAGGGGCAGCATTTAGTCGAAGGTCAGTTACACAACCAAGCTTACTTACTTAGATGCTGCAACCGACAAAAGCTTATGTTACTTTGACTTATCATTACAATTTATATAACGTACACAGCTCATAGTAGTCCACTGCTGGACATATTCTCGTGGTGTGCTGTAATCGCTACGCTTACAGGCAGGATTGGCGATCGCGCCACCAGACACCTCGCAACCCAATCCCAACATAACCTAAATTCCAACATTTGTACTTAGAGGACGGGTATTATTCCTTTGGGTGCTCATGATGATATTATTATTCTTGGGTATATAGACTAAAGGAAAATGTTAAAGAGTAAATCTACTTTTTCACATGTCCGGACTGTATTTGTGGCCCATTCGTTGTTTCTTTATTCCATAACACAAGTGAGTTTGCTATTTACGTGCATGAGACATCGGTGCAATGTACATGATTAACCTATCAATGTATGTTTCTACGTGCATGTATTGTTGTTAACGAATGTTAAGAGAGCTCTTGAGAATGTAATTACAATTCATACTTAATTATTCAATCCATGTAACTTTAAGGCTATTTGTATTATGTGTCCAATGGTATTTTAACATGTTTCAAAAAGAGATATTGTTTTGTCTAATTTTCAGTGTTCATATTATTATGTTAATTAATGTTATTAGTTTTAATGGATAATTATAAATCCATATTGTTTTTTAAAATTTAATTTTAATATACTGAGGTTATTTATATAAAACAGTATTTGTAATAAGATTTCTTATATAATAATACTATCTTAACATTGGCTTTAAAAGGGACGTTGTTTTGAGATGTTCAGTGTTCAAGTTAAACGGTCAATTATAGTTTACTAAGTTTAAATAGATAATTGTATAAATTAATAGTGAAACATTTAATTCTAATTAATATTCGGCCTATTTATAAAATGGTACTTTTACTATTATTTCAATGTAAAAATATTATTTTAACATTGGCTAAAAGGGATGTTGTATTGACAACCAGCTGGGGTATTCGATGCTGCAACTGTTTGATGTGAGACGCAACACAAATGTTAAAAAACTGTAATTTGTTTTCATATTTTGGGCTCAATGTTGTTAGTATGGATACACAAACATTTATTGAAGTCTAAGTTTGATTTGATTTGTCTGGACCTGACAACAGGCATGTGTGTATTATTCATTGAACAAGAATTTAAATTCGTCTATCGACACAGCCCATTCTAGCGGAGAAAAAAATAGGCGAAAGAAATTTTTATAATGTTGAAACATGCACATGAACTCTTTTCCAGACATTAGTCGGGCACGATCACCGTACACTCACGATACACATATTGGAGAAAAGAATATAAAATTCCCATTTGAAGTTCTTAAAAATATTTACACACCTTGAAAGAGTATATAGCACTTGATTTTGTTGATATATACACACATTATAAAGTATATTATATTAAGTATATTATAAATTAACTAATGAATTTTAAATTAATTAATTAATTTTACTTATTTAATTTTGTATATACACTAATATTTTTCTTAGTCAATGATTATACAACTGTCTGTATTAGAATGTTCCCGCAAGATGCTGCGACGACCTGCAGAACATTGCGGGAAGTCGATGGGTGCAAATGACCGGAATTTTCTATGTGGCGATCCTTAGAGAGGCGTATGTTCAGCAGTAGACTTCGTTAGACTGTTAAGTGATGACGATGATCAGTGATAAGTACATGTCACATGAGATATTGGCCACCACTTTGTTAGGATGAAAGGTCATTTATTGAATGACAACATTTATCAGGGATTGGTCTACCATCTTTAGATGTATGTTTCGTTTAAAATATATTGAGATTTTGATGTTTTATACTTTTTAGTATTTTCTTATTATTGAATATGACCTGTCAGTATACGCAAATTACACTCATTTTTACTAACATTATCACATGCACACTAGTGTTCATATAGATATCGCAATCTCATACTTATTATGCGTTTTCGAGATCTTTCAACATTAACATTATTAAAACAGAGATTAGTAGCTACTTATAATATGCGTACAGTGAGGGCAAAGTTAGAAGTTTCTAGATTTGAACCATAAACAACTTCAAGTAGCTGCAAGATTAAAGACTGGCTATCGTGACTTTCTTGGATTGCCTTGTGAAGGCAACTCTAAATAACGGCGTCGGCACTGACGGCTGGGTCGTTCCGGGGGCTGGTGCGGTGGAGGGGGGCAGCGCCCACCCTGGACGGCGCAGCTGCAGCGTGGAGGAGCAGGTCGAACTGACCCCGTAGCTTAGTTGGGCGTAAGGACCCCGCCTTCGAAGCTAGGGGTTGATGACGAAAGCATGTGCATACGAATCCTCTCTGTCCGTGAGTGTCTCTGGAGAGGGCGACAGAGGGAGAGCCCTACCCATTCGAAAAAAATACCAGATTAAAATGTGAGCCAACTGGTGACAAAGCGATCGCCAATCGGCCTGAATGATCGCGAGAAGCCTGTAGAATCAATCCGAAATGGACTTCCTTCGTAGGCTGTTTATGTATATACTCAAACCAACCGCGTTCGTAGCACTCATAACACAATGAATAGTATCACTGAAATCGGTAGAGCCTGTCTGTGATATCAGTACTACTTGCAGGATTAGCTCATTTTGTTTGGGCTAGCTCAACACCGTTAAGATAATATACTGCAAAGATGTGGAATGGATGTGAATAACATATCAGGAGCACTTTGTTACGTAACTGATATCTAGTTCCTAATCATGACATAATTAATATTCTAAATGATATATAAACATTTAAAACATTGGGATATTTGCACGTTCCTGTGGTATCCAAGCTGCCGGTGCCACTGCATCGGACCCCACGTCCTCGGCGTCACCAGGTCCAATTGGGAGCCCTGGATCTAGTAACGAACGATGCGGATGCGGACATTGGAAATTGAGCTGAAACCTAAATTAAAATCATGTCCTTTCCGGAATCAAGAAATTTACTAATAATTTGTTGTATTGTGTTATATTTTATAATAAAATGGAAACTGACATGTTTTAACTGTTTTATTTCCTTTTAACAATCTACGCAAAACAACGATAAGCCTGCTGCTACCTGTCATGTTGTCCCAAAATCTTCGGCAGGTGGTCGGAAGGATTAGAATCGTCTGACTTCAGGTTCACCCTGTATTGGAGTGAATATATAGAATATGTTTCTAAAATAAAAGCAGTTTATACATTCCACGCGTTACGCCACAAAAAGAAAGTTTCTTGTTAGTGTAAGTCCTGTTGAAACGGTATTCAGCTGTCTCAGAGATTAGCCAATCAAACGGATGTGACACCCGAAACGTCTGGACCGATTTGGACGGGACTTTCACTGGCGGTAGCTGATGTTAAGGTGTAAATTGGCTATATTATTTTAGAAACACACTAGGGTTTCTGCGTTAACTACAAACCGCGAGAAGAGCGTAGGGGTATTTAGTCGAAGGCTGTTAAGCACAAATTAAGCTTACTTACTTAGATGCTGCAGCGACAAAAAGCTGCGTTACTGACTTATACATTACATTTATATAACGCCACACATAACAGTTTGCAGTAGTCCACCGTTGACATAGGCTCCTCGCGGTGCCGTAATCGCCACGCTTCGCAGGCAGTGATTGGCGACCGCACCACCAGACCTCGCAACCCAACCCAACATAACCTAACCCTAACATTTGTACCTTAAGACGCATATCTTGGGGCATCTATGATGATATTATTCCTGTATATGGACTAAAGGAAAATCTTAAAGAGTAACTACTTTTCACATGTGTCTCGGGACCGCATTTGTGGCCCATTCGTTGTTTCTTTAATTCCATAGCACAAGTGAGCTTCATACTTACGTATGAGAGATCGGTGCAATGTATGATTTCAACCCATCAATGTATGTTTCTACGTAAGGTATTGTTGGGTTAACGTTAAGAGGCTCTGAGATATAATTACAAATTCATACTTAATTATTCAATCCAAAATGTAACTATGCCGTTTATGGCCATGTGTCCACGGTATTTTAATATAAGCTTCAAAAAGAGATATATTGTTTTTGTCTAATTTTTCAGTAAGTTCATAGCTATTATGTTAATTAATGTTTACATAGTTTTAATGGATAATTGCTTTAAATCCATTGTTTTAAAAAATTTAATTTTAATATATTGAGGCTAATATAAAAACAGTATTTGTAATAAGATTTCTTATATAATAATAATATCTTAATATTGGGTTTTAAAAGGACGTTGTTTTGAAAGATGTTCAGTGTTCAAGTTAAACGGTCAATTATGGGTTTACTAAGTTTAAATAGATAATTGTATAAATTAACAGTGGTGTTTACTTTAATTTAAATTAATATTCGCCCATTTATAAAATGGTACTTTTAATAATATTTCTAATGTAAAAATATTATTTTAACATTGGCTAAAAGGGATGTTGTATTGACAAATTCAGTCGGGGGCTATTCGGATGCTGCAAACCATGTTTGACAAAGTTAGACGAACATACAATTAAAAACCATTTTTGTTTTCATATATTTTAATTAATGTTGTTGTATGGATCAATAAACATTTATTGAAGTCTAAGTTTGATTTTGATTTGTCTGACCCTTTTGGACAACAGTATGTGTGTATTTATTCATTGGAACAAGGAATTTAAATTCGTCTATCGACACAGAGTCTATCTCTAAAGGAGATAAACAGGCGGAAGAAATTTTATAATGGAAATACAACATGAACTCTTTTCTCCTAGACATTAGTCATAATGATCAACTTCAGTTCTAGGTGTGATATTAACGTATTTATTTTAAATTTTTGTTAAAATATTTACACCTTGAAAGAGTATATAGCAATTTGATTCTTTTACATATATATGTACATATTAATATTATAAAGTATATTATATTAAGTATATTATAAATTAATTAATGAATTTTTTAAATTCATATTAATGAATTCTTTTAAATTCATTATTAATGAATTCTCTTTACTATTTAATTTTTGTATTATTATTAATTATATTTTCTAGTCAATGATTATACAACTGTCTGTATTAGAACAAGTCTCCCGCAAGATGTTGCGACCTGCAGAACATTGGTGGGAAGTCGATGGGTGCAAATGACACAGGACCTTTCTATGTGGCGATCCTTAGAGGCGTAACTAAAGCAGTAGACTTCTCTGTTAGACTGGTGATGACGATGATCATGATAGAAGTACATGTCACATGAGACATTGCAATTACACTTTGTTAGATGAAAGGTCATTTATTGGAATGACAACATTTATCGATTGGTCTGCCATCTTTAGATGTATGTTTCCTGTTTAAATATATTGGAGATTTTGATGTTTTATACTTTTAGTATTTTATTATTGAATATGACCTGTTGTATACGCAAATTACACCTTATATTTTTACTAACATTATCACATGCACACTATGTACATATATAGATGTCGCAATCTCATACTTATTATGTGTTTTCGAGTATTCTAACATCATTATTATTAAAACAGAGATAAGTGGCTACTTATATTATATACAGTGAGGGCAGAGTTAGAAGTTTCTAGGATTTAAACTGATAACAACTTCAAGTAGTTTCAAGATTAAAGATTGGCTATCGTAACTTTCTTGGATGGCTTGTGAAGCAACTTCAAATACCTATGTACGTCGGCACTTGACGGCTGTCGCAGTTCCGCTGGGGGCTGGTGCGCGGCGGGAGGGGGCAGCGCCTTCTCCCGGGAAGGAGCAGCTGCAGCGTGGAGGACAGGTCACAAACCGGACCCCTGTAGCGTAGAAGTTAAGTAGCGGACCCTGCCTTCGAAGCTAGGGGTTGATGATTTTCATGTGCATATTGAATCTCTGTCCGTGAGTGTCTTCGAGAGGCGATATAGGGAGAGTTCCTACCCACCCTACCTATCTCGAAAAATACCAGATTAAATGAGCAAATCAGGACTAAGCGATAGCCAATCCGCCTGAATGATCGCGAGAAGCCTGTAGAATCAATCCTGGAAATGGACTTTCATAGGCTTGCTTTTATGTATATATCAAACTAACCGCGTTCGTAGCACTACATATATAACACAATGAAAAGTAATACTGAAATCGGCAGGAGCCTGTTCTGTGATATCAGTATCACTTGCAGGATTAGCTCATTTTGTTTGGCCAGCTCCCAACACCGGTTAAGATAATATACTGCAAAGATGTGAATGGATGTGAATAACAGGATATATCAGAGCACTCCTTGTTACGTAACTGATATTTAGTTCCTAACCATGACAGATGATTAATATTTTAAATGATATATAAACATTTAAAACGTTAAGATATTTGCATCGTTCCCCTCGCCAGGTATCCGAGCTGCCGTGCCACTGCACGACCCCCACGTCCTCGGCGTCACCAGGTCCAATTAGGAGCCCTGATCTAGTCATCACGAACGATGTGATGCGATATTGAAATTGAGCTGGAAACTCTAATTAAACCATGTTCTTCCGAACCAAGAAATTTACTAATAATTTGTTGTATTGTGTTATATTATTATAATAAATTGAAACTGACATGTTTTAACTGTTTTTATTTTTAACAATCTACGTAAAACAACGATAAGCTCGTTTTGCCACCTGTCACGTTGTCCCAAAATCTTCGGTGAAAGGTGGTCGGAAGGATTTAATCGTCTAGACTTCTGCTGTCTACCTCTGTATTGAGGAATATATGAACAAGGTTTCTAAAATAAAAGTAGCTTGATGATCCCACGTTACGTTATTAAAAATCAGTTTGCCAGTGGGAAAGTCCTGTTGAAATCGGTCTAGCTGTCTCGGTCAGCTTTAAACAAACTGACAGGCACTGAAACGTCTGGACCGATTTTGACGGGACTTTCAATGGCGGTAGCTGATGTTGTAAGGTGTAACTATACATTATTTTTAGAAACAATAATTAGGTTTCGCGTTAATCTGCAAAACCGCGAGAAGAGGCCGCAGGGGCAGTATTTATTTGAAGGGCTGTTGCTAATAAATCCAAGCTTGCTTACTTAGATGTTGCAATTGACAAAAGCTTATGTTACTTTCGACTTATACATTACACTTATATAACGTACACACACCATGTTTCAGCCAGGTGGTCCAATGCTGGACATAGGCCTCGCGTGCCGTAATCGCCACGCTTGGCAGGCAGACAAGGAATGCACCACCAGACACCTCGGCAACCCAACCTAAACAATCCCAACCTAACATTTGTACTTAGGACGGGTATTATTCTTGGGGCATCTATGATGATATTATTCCTTGGGGTTATAGACTAAAGGGAAAATCTTAAGAGTAAATCTATTTTTTCTATATATACATGCCCCGGACTGGGTATTTGTGTTTCCATTCGTTGTTCTCTATTCCATAACACAAGTGAGTCGCTGCCTACGCATGAGACATCGGTGCAAAATGTATGATTTCAACCCATCAATGTATGTTTCACGGTATGTATTGTTGAAGTTAATTAATGTTGAGAGCCTTGAGATATAATTTTATAAATTATACTTTTAATTATTCAATCCAATGGAATTTAAGGCTTGGCTTATGTAGCTATTATGTGTCTCAATGGTATTTTAACATGTTTTAAAAAGAGATAGTTGTTTTGTCTAATTTTTTCAGTGTTCAGTAGCTATTGCGTTAATTAATGTTTACATAGTTTTAATGGATAATTGAGCTTTAAATCCATTGTTTTA
The DNA here is from genome assembly GCA_029286605.1 of Sericinus montela. Classification (NCBI taxonomy): domain Eukaryota; kingdom Metazoa; phylum Arthropoda; class Insecta; order Lepidoptera; family Papilionidae; genus Sericinus; species Sericinus montela. Next base: position 35,932 of record JAGSMR010000278.1, on the reverse strand, counting down.
AATTTAATTTAATATATTGAGGCTATTTATAAAACAGTATTTGTAATAAGATTTCTTATATAATAATACTATCTTAACATTGGTTTTAAAAAGGGACGTTGTTTTGAAAGATGTTCTTGTGTTCAAGTTAAACGGTCAATTATAGTTTACTAAGTTTGAATAGATAATTGTATAAATTAATAGTGAAATATTTAATTTAAATTAATATTCGGCCTATTTATAAAATGGTACTTTTAATAATATTTCTATGTAAATATTATTTTAACATTGGCTTGGGTAAAGGGATGTTGTATTGACAAACTAGCCGGGGGTATTCGATGCCGCAAAACCATGTTTGATGTTAGACGCAACATACAATTAAAAAACCAGTACTGTCGTATATTTTAATTACTTGTTGTTAGTATGATCAATAAACATTTATTGAAGTCTGTTTGATTTTGATTTGTCTGATCTTTGACAACAGTATAGTACGGTTCATTGAACAAGAATTTAAATTCGTCTATCGACACAGAGTCTATCTCTAGCGGAGATAAAATAGGCGAAAGAAATTTTATATCGTTGGAAATACAATAGAACTCTTTTCCCACATTAGTCGCTAATGATCACCTCTAGTTCTAGGTGTCATATTAACGTATTTATTTATTTATTTGTTGTATATGTACATACATTGAGAAAAGAAACATAAATTCCCATTTGAAGTTATAAAAATATTTAAGCACACCCCTTGAAAGAGTATATAGCAACGGATTTTGTTGACATATATATTACTGCTAACATTATATTAAGATAATATAAATTAACTAATGAATCAATATTAATCACATATTTAATGATTTACCATTATACATCCTGTAGGTGCAAAACCAGTAGACTTTGTTAGACTGTTATGATGACGATGACTGCGATAAGTAAAGCATGTCACATGAGATATTGCAATTACACTTTGTTAGATGAAAGGTCATTTATTGAATGACAACATTTATCGATTGGTTCACCATCTTCTTTAGACGTATGTTTCGTTTAAATATATTGAGATTTCCAGATGTTTTATACTTTTTAGTATTTTATTATTGAATATGACCTGGTTGTATACGCAATAAGCACTATTTTTTACTAATATTAACATATTACGCACATCGCGGTACATATATAGATATCGCAATCTCAGCACTTATTATGCGGGTTTTCGTGTATCTTCAACATTAACATTATTAAAACAGAGATAAGTAGCTACTTATAATAAGGTACAGCAGGGCAGAGTTAGAAGTTTCTAGGACGAACTTATAACAACTTCAAGTAGTTTCAAGATTAAAGATTGGCTATCGTGACTTTCTTGGATTGGCTTGTGAAGGCACCTCTAAATACTCTGCGTACGTCGGCACTTGGACGGCTGTCGCAGTTCCGGGGCTGGGTGCGCGGCGGAGGGGCAGCGCCCACTCCCGGGACGGCGCAGCTGGGCGTGGAGGAGCAGGTCACAAACTGACCCCGTAGCTTAGTTGCTAGCGACCCCGCCTTCGAAGCTAGGGGTTGATGATTTACATGTGCATACGAATCCTCTCTGTCCGTGAGTGTCTCGAGAGGCGACAGAGGGAGAGCCCTACCTACCCTACCTATCTCGAAAATACCAGATTAAATGAGCAACTGGTGACAAAGCGATCGCCAATCCGCCTGAATGATCGCGAGAAGCCTGTAGAATCAATCCTGAAATGGACTTTCATAGGCTGTTTTTATGTATATACTCAAACTAACCGCGTTCGTAGCACTATAACACAATGAATAGTATCACTGAAATCGGTAGAGCCTGTTCTGTGATATCAGTATCACTTGCAGGATTAGCTCATTTTGTTTGGGCTAGCTCCTAACACCGGTTAAGATAATATACTCGTAAAGATGTGAATGGATGTGAATAACAGGATATATCAGAGCACTTTGTTACGTAACTGATATCTAGTTCCTAACCATGACATAATTAATATTCTAAATGATATATAAACATTTAAAACGTTAAGATATTTGCACGTTCCTCGCCAGGTATCCGAGCTGCTGCGCCACTGCACGGACCCCCACGTCCTCGGCGTCACCAGGTCCAATTGGGAGCCCTGGATCTAGTCACGAACGATGCGATGCGATATTGAAATTGAGCTGAAACTCTAATTAAAACTATGTCCTTTCCGAACTAAGAAATTTACTAATAATTTGTTGTATTGTGTTATATTTTATAATAAATGGAAACTGACATGTTTTAACTGTTTTATTTCTTTAACAATCTACGCAAAACAACGATAAGCTCGTCGCTACCTGTCACGTTGTCCCAAAATCTTCGGTGAAAGGTGGGTCGGAAGGATTTAATCGTCTAGACTTCTGTCTACCTCTGTATTGAGGAATATATAGAATATGTTTCTAAATAAAAAGTAGCCTACGATCCCACGTTACGCCACAAAAAATTAGCTTTCGTTAGTGTAAGTCCTGTTGAAATCGGTCTAGCCGTCTCAGAGATTAGCCGGAACAAACGGACAGACACCTGAAACGTCTGGACCGATTTTGACGGGACTTTCACTGGCGGTAGCTGACGTTGTAAGGTGTAACTAAGGCTAGCATTATTTTAGAAACAATAATTAGGGTTTCGCGTTAACTACAAAACCGCGAGAAGAGCCGCAGGGGCAGCATTTAGTCGAAGGCTGTTACACAACTAAGCTTACTTTCTTAGATGCTGCACCGACAAAAGCTTATGTTACTTTCGACTTATACATTACACTTATATAACGTACACACATAACAGCTTGCGGTAGTCCACTGCTGGACATAGGCCTCTCGCGTGCCGTAATCGCCACGCTTGGCCGGCAGATTGGCGATCGCACTATCAGACACCTCGCAACCTAACCTAACATAACCTAAATCCTAACATTTGTACTAGGACGGGTATTATTCTTGGGCATCTATGATGATATTATTCCTCAGTATAGACTAAAGGAAATCTTAAAGAGTAAATCTACTTTTTCTACATGTCTCGGACTGGGTATTTGTGGCCCATTCGTTGTTTCTTATTCCATAGCACAAGTGAGTTTGCTACTTACGTATGGGACATCGGTGCAATGTATGTGATTTTCAACCTATCAATGTATGTTTCTACGTATGTATTGTTGGGTTAATTAATGTTAAGAGAGCCTTGAGATATAATTACAAATTCATACTTAATTATTCAATCCAAATGTAACTAAGGCCATTTATGGCCATGTGTCCAATGGTATTTTAACATAAGCCTAAAAAGAGATATTGTTTTGTCTAATTTTTCAGTGTTCATAGCTATTGCGTTAATTAATGTTTACATAGTTTTAATGGATAATTATAAATCCATTGTTTTTAATATTTAATTTTAATATACTGAGGCTATTTATAAAAACAGTATTTGTAATAAGATTTCTTATATAATAATACTATCTTAACATTGGTTTTAAAAGGGACGTTGTTTTGAAAGATGTTCAGTGTTCAAGTTAAACGGTCAATTATAGTTTACTAAGTTTTAATAGATAATTGTATAAATTAATAGTGAAACATTTAATTTAAATTAATATTCGGCCTATTTATAAAAATGGTACTTTTAATAATATTTCTAATGTAAAATATTATTTTAACATTGGCTTAAAAGGATGTTGTATTGACAACCAGCTGGGGTATTCGATGCTGCAACCATGTTTGATGTTAGACGCAACATACAATTAAAAACTACATTTGTTTTCATATTTTAATTAATGTTGTTAGTATGGATCAATAAACATTTATTGAAGTCTAAGTTTGATTTTGATTTGTCTGACCCTTGACAACAGTATGTGTGTATTTATTCATTGGAATAAGAATTTAAATTGTCTATCGACACAGAGTCTATCTCTAGCGGAGATAAAACAGGCGAAAGAAATTTTTATAATGTTGGAAATACAATATTAACTCTTTCCTAGACATTAGTCGGGCACGATCACCTCAGTTCTAGGTGTCATATTAACGTATTTATTTATTTATTTGCTTGTATATGTACATACATTGGAGAAAAGAATATAAAATTCTATTTGAAGTTCTTAAAAATATTTACACACCTTGAAAGAGTATATAGCAATTTGATTTTTGTTGATATATATACATATTTCTATAAAGTATATTATATTAAGTATATTATAATTAACTAATGAATTTTTAAATTAATAAATGAATTCTTTACTTATTTAATTTTGTATTATTATTAATTAATATATCTTCTTAGTCAATGATTATACAACTGTCTGTATTAGAATGTCTCCTGCAAGATGCTGCGACGACCTGCAGAACATTGCAGGGAAGTCGATGGGTGCAAATGACACAGGACCTTTCTATGTGGCGATCCTTAGAGAGGCGTATGTTCAGCAGTAGACTTCGTTAGACTGTTATGATGACGATGATCATGATAAGAAGTACATGTCACATGAGATATTGCAATTACACTTTGTTAGATGAAAGGTCATTTATTGAATGACAAATATTTATCGATTGGTCTACCATCTTAGATGTATGTTTCTGTTTAAATATATTGAGATTTTGATGTTTTATACTTTTAGTATTTATTATTGAATATGACCTGTCGTATACGCAAATTACACCTTACTTTTACTAACATTATCACATGCACATTAGTGTACATATAGATATCGCAATCTCATACTTATTATGCGTTTTCGTATCTTCAACATTAACATTATTAAAACAGAGATAAGTAGCTACTTATAATATGTACAGTGAGGGCAGAGTTAGAAGTTTCTAGGATTTAAACTTATAACAACTTCAAGTAGTTTCAAGATTAAAGATTGGCTATCGTGACCTTTCTGGATTACTTGTGACACCTCTCAAATACCTGTCCCGGGAGGGGGCAGTGCCCACCCCGGACGGCGCAGCTGCAGCGTGAGGAGCAGGTCACAAACTGACCCCGTAGCTTAGTTGCTAGCGGACCCTGTCTTCGAAGCTAGGGGCTGATGATTTACATGTACACGAATACTTTGTCTCAGAGTGTCTCGAGGAGGCGACAGAGGAGAGCCCTACCTACCCTACCTATCTCGAAAAATACCAGATTAAATGAGCAACTGGTGACAAAGCGATCGCCAATCCGCCTGAATGATCGCGAGAAGCCTGTAGAATCACTCCTGAAGTGGACACACTATAGGCTGTTTTGCGTATATACTCAAACCAACCGCGTTCGTAGCACTATAACACAATGAATAGTATCACTGAAATCGGTAGAGCCCGTTCTGTGATATCAGTATCACTTGCAGGATTAGCTATTTGTTTGGGCTAGCTCTCAACACCGGTTAAGATAATATACCGTAAAGATGTGAATGGATGTGAACAGGATATATCAGAGCACTTGTTACGTAACTGATATCTAGTTCCTAACCATGACATAATTAATATTCTAAAATGATATATAAACATTTAAAACGTTAAGATATTTGCACGATCCGCCAGGTATCCGAGCTGCTGCGCCACTGCACGGACCCCACGTCCTCGGCGTCACCAGGTCCAATTGGGAGCCCTGGATCTAGTCACGAACGATGCGATGCGATATTGAAATTGAGCTGAAACCTAATTAAAAACTACAACCTTTCCGAACTAAGAAATTTACTAATAATTTGTTGTATTGTGTTATATTTTTTATAATAAATGGAAACTGACATGTTTTAACTGTTTTATTTCTTTAACAATCTACGCAAAAACAACGATAAGCTCGTCGCTACCTGTCACGTTGTCCCAAAATCTTCGGTGAAAGGTGGTTTAAAGGATTTAACTGTTCAGACTTCTGTCTACCTCTGTATTGGAGTGAATGTATAGAATATGTTTCTAAAATAAAACTAGCCTCTTACGATCCCACGTTATGCCACAAAAAATTGAAGTTGTCAGGGTGTGTCCTGTTGAACTGGTCTAGCTGTCTCAGAGATTAGCTGAACAAACGGATGACACCTGAAACGTCTGGACCGATTTTGACGGACTTGATTGAAGGTAGTTGATGTTGTAAGGTAACTAAGGCTAGCATTATTTAGAAACAATAATTAGGGTTTGCGTTAATCATAAAACCACGAGAAGAGCCGCAGGGGCAGTATTTAGTCGAAGGCTGTTACACAACTAAGCTATTTACTTAGATGCTGCACCGACAAAAGCTTATGTTACTTTCGACTTATACATTACACTTATATAACGTACACACATAACAGCTTGCAGTAGTCCACTGCTGACATAGGCCTCTCGCGCCGTAATCGCCACGCTTGGCAGGCAGATTGGCGATCGCACCACCAGACACCTCGCAACCTAACCTAACATAACCTAACCTAACATTTGTACTAGGACGGTATTATTCAAGTATCTATGGTGATTATTCCCGGGGCATATAGACTAAAGGGAAAATCTTAAAGAGTAAATCTACTTTTTCTACATGTCTCGGGACTGATATCAGGCCCATTCGTTGTTTTCATTCATAGCACAAGTGAGTTTGCTACATACTAAGTATGAGACAATGGTGCAATGTATGTGATTTTCAACCTATCAATGTATGTTTCTACGTATGTATTGTTGCTAATTTTAATGTTAAGAGAGCCTTGAGATATAATTACAAATTCATACTTAATTATTCAATCCAATGTAACTTAGGGCCATTTATGCAATATGTGTCCAATGGTATTTTAACATAAGTCAAAAGAGATATTGTTTTATCTAATTTTTTAGTGCGTTCATAGCTATTGCGTTAATTATCGTTTACATAGTTTTAATGGATAATTATAAATCCATTGTTTTAATATTTAATTTTAATATATTGAGGCTATTTATAAAAAATAGTATTTGTAATAAGATTTCTTATATAATAATACTATCTTAACATTGGTTTTAAAAGGGACGTTGTTTTGAAAGATGTTCAGTGTTCAAGTTAAACGGTCAATTATAGTTTACTAAGTTTTAATAGATAATTGTACAAATTAATAGTGAAACATTTAATTTAAATTAATATTCGGCCTATTTATAAAATGGTACTTTTAATAATATTTCTAATGTAAAATATTATTTAACATTGGCTTAAAAGGGATGTTGTATTGACAACCAGTTGGGGGTATTCGATGCTGCAACCATGTTTGATGTTAGACGCAACATACAATTAAAAAAACTATGACGTTGTTTTCATATTTTAATTAATGTTGTTAGTATGGATCCATAAAATACTTATTGAAGTCTAAGTTTGATTTTGATTTGTCTGACCTTGACAACAGTACATGTGTATATTTATTAATTGAATAATTTAAATTCGTCTATCGACACAGGAGTCTATCTCTCAGCGGAGATAAAACAGGCGAAAGAAATTTTATAATGTTGGAAATGTTAACAGAACTCTTTCTCCTAGACATTAGTTTTTGGGCACGATCACCCTCAGTTCTAGGCAAGGCCATTAACGTATTTGTTTATTTATTTGCTTGTATATGTACATACATTGGAGAAAAGAATATAAAATTCCCATTTGAAGTTCTTAAAAATATTTACACATCTTGAAAGAGTATATAGCAATTTGATTTTTGTTGATATATATGGGATATATTTCTATAAAGTATATTATATTAAGTATATTATAAATTAACTAATGAATTCTTTAAATTAATAAATGAATTTTTACTTATTTAATTTTGTATTATTATTAATTAATATATCTTTCTTAGTCAATGATTATATTAACTGTTCAGGATTAGAATGGTTCCGCAAGATGCTGCGACGACCTTCAGAACATTGTGGAAGTCGATGGTGCAAATGACACCGGACCTTCAGTGTGGCGATCCCAGAGAGGCGTATGTTCAGCAGTAGACTTGTTAGATCAAGACGATGATGACTATGATAAGAAGTACATGCTGTACAGAGATATTGCAATTACACTTGTTAGATGAAAGGTCATTTATTGAATGGTCAACATTTATCGATTGGTCTACCATCTTAGAGTATGTTTCGTTTAAATATATTGAGATTTTGATGTTTTATACTTTTTTAGTATTTTATTATTGAATATGACCTGTCGTATACGCAAATTACACTATTTTACTAATATTATCACATGCACACCAGTGTACATATAGATATCGCAATTCATACTTATTATGCGTTTTCGTGTATCTTCAACATTAACATTATTAAAACAGAGATAAGTAGCTACTTATAATATGTACAGTGAGGGCAGAGTTAGAAGTTTCTAGGATTTAAACTTATAACAACTTCAAGTAGTTTCAAAATAAAGATTATTATCGTGACTTTCTTGGATTGGCTTGTGAAGGCAATTCTCTAAATACTCCTGCACTCCTACGTATGCAGCTGCAGCGTGAGGAGCAGGTCACAACCGACCGTAGCTTAGTTGCTATGACCCGTCTTCGAAGCTAGGTTGATGATTTACATGTGCATACGAACACTTTTTGTCCGTGAGTGTCTGAGAAAGACAGAGGGAGAGCCTCACCACCCTACTCATCTCGAAAAATACCAGATTAAATGAGCAAATTGGTGACAAAGCGATCGCCAATCCGCCTGAATGATCGCGAGAAGCCTGTAGAATCACCCTGAAGTGGACACCATAGGGCTGTTTTTATGTATATAGAGCTGAACTAACCGCGTTCGTAGTTAACTATGGGAACACAAATGAATAGTATCACTGAAATCGGTAGAGCTCGTTCTGTGATATCACTATCACTTGCAGGATTAGCTCATTTTGTTTGGGCTAGCCCCAACACCGGTTAAGATAATATACTGAAAAGATGTGGAATGGATGAATAACAGGATATATCAGAGCACTTTGTTACGTAACTGATATCTAGTTCTAACCATGACATAATTAATATTCTAAATGATATAAACATTTAAACGTTAAGATATTTGCACGATCTCGCCAGGTATCCAAGCTGCTGCGCCACTGCACGGGACCCCCACGTCTCGGCGTCACCAGGTCCAATTGGGAGCCCTGGATCTAGTCACGAACGATGCGATGCGATATTGAAATTGAGCTGAAATTTAATTAAAACTATGTCCTTCCGAATCCAAGAAATTTACCAATAATTTGTTGTATTGTGTTATATTTTATAATAAATGGAAACTGGGACATGTTTTAATCGTTTTATTTCTTAACAATCTACGCAAAAAACGACTATAAGCTCGTCAGTACCGTCATGTTGTCCCAAAATCTTCGGCAGAAAGGTGGGTCGGAAGGATTTAATCGTTCAGGACTTCGTCTACCCCGTATTGAGAACGAATATGTTTTCAAAATAAAACCAGCCTACGATCCCACGTTATGCCACAAAACAGTTTTCGTTGTGCGTAAGTCCTGTTGAAATCGGTCTAGCCGTCTCAGAGATTAGCCGAACAAACGGACAGACACCTGAAACGTTGGACCGATTTTGACGGGACTCTCACCGGCGGTAGCTGATGTTGTAAGGTATAACTAAGGCTAGCACATTTTTTAGAAACAATAATTAGGTTTCGCGTTAACCATAAAACCACGAGAAGAGCCGCAGGGGGCAGTATTTAGTCGAAGGCTGTTACATCAACCAAGCTTACTTACTTAGATGCTGCAATCGACAAAAAGCTTGCGTTACTTTTTGACTTATATACATTACACTTATATAACGTACACATTACAATAACAGCGCTTGCAGTAGTCCACTGCTGGACATAGTCTCCTGGGTGCTGTAATCGCCACGCTTGGCAGGCAGATTGGCGATCGCACCACTGGTAGACACCCTCGCAACCTAACTCTAACACTATGGAATCTAACCTAACATTTGTACTTAGGACGGGTATTATTCCTTGGGGTATCTATGATGATATTATTCCCTGGGGCATATAGACTAAAGGGAAAATCTTAAAGAGTAAATCTACTTTTTCTATATGTCTCGGGACTGATGGGCTTGTGGCCCATTCGTTGTTTCTCTATTCCATAGCACAAGTGAGTTTGCTACATACTTAAGTATGAGACATCGGTGCAATGTATGTGATTTTCAAATTATCAATGTATGTTTCTTTACGTATGTATTGTTGGGTTAATTAATGTTAAGAGAGCCTTTGAGATATAATTACAAATTCATACTAATTATTCAATCCAATGTAACTTAGGCTATTTATGCATTAAGGTGTCCAATGGTATTTTAACATGTTTCCAAAAGAGATATTGTTTTGTTCAATTTTTTCAGTGTTCATAGTTATTATGTTAATTAATGTTTATATAGTTTTAATGGATAATTATAAATCCATTGTTTTTAATATTTAATTAATATACTGAGGCTATTTATAAAAAAAACAGTATTTGTAATAAGATTTCTTATATAATAATACTATCTTAACATTGGTTTTAAAAGGGACGTTAAGCTTTGAAAGATGTTCAGTGTTCAAGTTAAACGGTCAATTATAGTTTACTAAGTTTTACTAGATAATTGTATAAATTAATAGTGAAACATTTAATTTAAATTAATATTCGGCCTATTTATAAAATAAATGGTACTTTTAATAATATTTCTTAATGTAAAATATTATTTTAACATTGGCTTAAAAGGATGTTGTATTGATAAACTAGCTGGGGGTATTCGATGCTGCAACCATGTTTGATGTTAGACGCAACATACAATTAAAAACTACATTTGTTTTCATATTTTAATTAATGTTGTTAGTATGGATCCATAAACATTTCATTGAAGTCTAAGTTTGATTTTGATTTGTCTGACCCTTTGACAACAAAGTATGTGTATATTTATTAATTGAATAAGAATTTAAATTCGTCTATCGACACAGAGCTATCTCTAGCGGAGATAAAATGTATGAAAGAAATTTTTATAATGTTGCAAACATAATATGAACTCTTTTCCTAGATATTGTACGACTACCCTCAGTTCTAGGCAAAATATATTAACGCAGTATTTATTTATTTATTTATGCAGTATGCAAGCATACATTGGAGAAAAGAATATAAAATTCCCATTTGAAGTTCTTAAAAATATTTACACACCTTGAAAGAGTATATATAATTTGATTTTTATGATATATATACATATTTATAAAGTATATTATATTATTATATTATAATTAACTAATGAATTCTTTAAATTAATAAATGAATTCTTACTTATTTAATTTTGTATTATTATTAATTAATATATCTTTTCTTAGTCAATGATTATACAACTGTTCAGAGAATGTCTTCCTGCAAGATGCTGCGACGACCTTCAGAACATCATTGGTGGAAGTCGATGGGTGCAAATGACACTGGACCTTCTATGTGGCGATCCTCAGGGAGAGGCGTATGTTCAGCAGTAGACTTCTGTTAGACTGTTATGATGACGATGATCATGATAAGAAGTACATGTCACATGAGATATTGTACCACACTTTTGTTAGATGAAAGGTCATTTATTGAATGACAACATTTATCGATTGGTCTACCATCTTAGATGTATGTTTCGTTTAAATATATTGAGATTTTGATGTTTTATACTTTTTAGTATTTTATTATTGAATATGACCTGTCGTATACGCAAATTACACCTTATTTTTACTAATATCACATGCACACCAGTGTACATATAGATATCGCAATCTCATACTTATTATGCGTTTTGTGCATCTTTCAACATTAACATTATTAAACAGAGATAAGTAGTTACTTATAATATGTACAGTGTGCAGAGTTAGAAGTTTTGTGGATTTAACTATAACAACTTCAAGTAGTTTCAAGATTAAAGATTGGCTATCGTGACTTCTTGGATTGGCTTGTGAAGGCACCTCTAACACTCCGCACTCCCACATGCAGCGGTGGAGGATGGTACCAAACTGACCCCGTAGCTTAGTTAGCGAGACCCGTCTTCGAAGCTAGGTTGATGATTGTATACGAATACTTTGTCCGTGAGTGTCTCGAGGAGGCGACAGAGGGAGATTCCTACCCACCTACCTATCTCGAAAAGGCCCAGATTAAATGATAAAACTGGTGACAAAGCGATCGCCAAACGCCTGAATGACTGCGAGAAGCCTGTAGAATCACTCCTGAAGTGGACACTATAGGCTGTTTTTATGTATATACTAAACTAACCGCGTTCAGAACAATACAATGAATAGTATCACTCTTAAAATCGGTAGAGCCTGTTCTCTGTGACATTTACTCACTTGCAGGATTTTAGCCTATTTTGTTTGGGCTAGCTCCCAACACCGGTTAAGATAATATACTCGTAAAGATGTGGAATGGATGTGAATAACAGGATATATCAGGAGCACTTTGTTACGTAACTGATATCTAGTTCCTAACCATATACATTAATATTCTAAATGAGCATATAAACATTTAAAATTTGAGATTTTAAAATGATCTCGCCAGGTATCCAAGCTGCTGCGCCACTTAATGGACCCCGGTCGTCCTCGGCGTCATCAGTCCAACTGTTCCCCGGATCTAGTCACGAACGATGCGATGCGATATTGAAATTTGTTGAAACTCAATTAAAACCCATGTCCTTTCCGAAACTAAGAAATTTACTAATAATTTGTTGTATTGTGTTATATATTTTATAATAAATGGAAACTGACATGTTTTAACTGTTTGGCCTTTACCAATTACGCAAAACGACGATGCTTTCCGTCAGTACCCGGCTGCTGTCCTGCACCCTGGCAGAAAAGTGTGGTCGAAGGATTTAATCTGTCTAGACTTCTGTCTACCTCTGTATTGAGGAATGGGGAGCAATATGTTTCTAAAATAAAAAGTAGCTTATGATTCCACGTGTTACGCCACAAAAATAAAGCTGAAAAGTCCTGTTGAAATCGGTCTAGCTGTCTCTTGCAGATTAGCCGGAACAAAACGGACAGACACCTGAAACGTCTGAACTGATTTTGACGGGATCATTGGCGGTAGCTTGATGTTGTAAGGTGCACCAAGGCCAGCATTATTTTAGAAACAATAATTAGGGTTTCGCGTTAACTACAAAACCGCGAGAAGAGCAGGGGCAGATGAAGGAAGGCTGTTACACAACCAAGCTTACTTACTTAGATGCTGCAGCGACAAAAAGCTTATGTTACTTTCGACTTATACATTACATTTATATAACGCAATAATAATAGACACAGCTTGCAGTAGTCCACTGCTGGATATTCCTCGCGCCGTGTAATCGCCACGCTGGCAGGCAGATTGGCGATCGCACCACCAGACACCTCGCAACCCAACTCTAACACAATCCCCAACCTAACATTTGTACTTAAGACGGGTATTATTCCTTGGGGCATCTATGATGATATTATTCCCTGGGGCATATGGACTAAAGGGAAAATCTTAAAGAGTAAATCTACTTTTTTCACATGTCTCGACTGGGTATTTGTGGCCCATTCGTTGTTTCTATTCCATGTTGTCATGAGTTTGCTACTTACGTATGAGAGATCGGTGCAATGTATGTGATTTTCAACCTATCAATGTATGTTTCTACGTATGTATTATTGTTGGGTTAATTAATGTTAAGAGGGCCTTGAGATATAATTACAAATTCATACTTAATTATTCAATCCAAATGTAACTAAGGCCGTTTATGGCCATGTGTCCACTGGTGTTTTAACATGTTTAAAAGAGATATTGTTTTGTCTAATTTTTCAGTGTTCATAGCTATTGCGTTAATTAATGTTTATATAGTTTTTAATGGATAATTATAAATCCATTGTTTTTAATATTTAATTTTAATATACTGAGGCTATTTATAAAACAGTATTTGTAATAAGATTTCAAGTATAATAATACTATCTTAACATTGGTTTTAAAAGGACGTTGTTTTGAAAGATGTTCAGTGTTCAAGTTAAAATCGGTCAATTTATAGTTTACTAAGTTTTATTAGGATAATTGTATATAAATTAATAGTGAACATTTAATTTAAATTAATATTCGGCCTATTTATAAAATGGTACTTTTAATAATATTTAATGTAAAAATATTATTTTAACATTGGCTTAAAAGGGATGTTGACACAAACCAGCTGGGTATTCGATGCCGCAACCATGTTTGATGTTAGACGCAACATACAATTAAAAACTACATTTGTTTTCATATTTTAATTAATGTTGTTAGTATGGGATCAATAAACATTATTGAAGTCTAAGTTTGATTTGATTGGTCTGAACCTTGACAACAGTATGTGTATTTATTCATTGGAATAAGAATAACTTAAATTCGTCTATCGACACAGAGTCTATCTCTTGAAGTAGATAAAACAGGCGAAAGAAATTTTTATAATGTTGGAAATACAATATTAACTCTTTCCTAGACATTAGTCGGCACGATCACCTCAGTTCTATGTGTCATATTAACGTATTTATTTATTTATTTGTTGTATATGTACATACATTGGAGAAAAGAATATAAAATTCCCATTTGAAGTTCTTAAAAAATATTTTATACCTTGGAAAGAGTATATAGCAATTTGATTTGTTGATATATATAATATTATTTCTATAAAGTATATTATATTATACATTATAAATTAACTAATGAATTCTTTAAATTAATAAATGAATTCTTTACTTTATTTAATTTTGTATTATTAATTAATATATCTTTCAGTCAATGATTATACAACTGTCTGTATTAGAATGTCTCCCGCAAGATGCTGCGACGACCTTCAGAACATTGCAGGGAAGTCGATGGTGCAAATGACACCGGACCTTCTATGTGGCGATCCCCAGGAGAGGCGTATGTTCAGCAGTAGACTTCTCATAGACTGTTAGTGATGACGATGATCATGATAAAGTGAAGTACATGCTTTCAGTATGAGTAAGATATTGCAATTACACTTTGTTAGATGAAAGGTCATTATTAACAGACAACATTTATCGATTGGTCTACCATCTTAGATGTATGTTTCTGTTTAAATATATTGAGATTTTGATGTTTTATACTTTTTAGCATTTTATTATTGAATATGACCTGTCGTATTAATGCAAATTACACTCATTTTTACTAACATTATCACACATGCCGCACACCAGTGTACATATAGATATCGCAATCTCATACTTATTATGCGTTTGCGTATCTTTCAACATTAACATTATTAAAACAGAGATAAGTAGCTAATATAATATGTACAGGCAGAGTTAGAAGTTTCTAGGATTTAAACTGCAACAACTTCAAGTAGTTTCCAGATTAAAGATTGCCGTTGTACTTTCTTGGATTGGCTTGTGAAGGCACCTTCTAAATACTCCCACTCCTACAGGCGCAGCTGCAGCGTGAGGAGCAGGTCACAAACTGAGACCCCGTAGCTTAGGTTGCTAGCGGACCCTGTCTTCAGCTAGTTGATGATTTACATGTGCATACGAATACCTTTGTCCGGTGAGTGTCTCTGAGAGGCGACAGAGGGAGAGCCCTACCTACCCTACCTATCTCGAAAATACCAGATTAAAATGAGCAACTGCGACAAAGTTGACGCCAATCCGCCTGAATGACTTAGAGAAGCCCAGAATCACCCTGAAGTGGACACTATAGGCTGTTTTTATGTATATACTCAACCAACCATGTTCGTAGTACTATAACACAATGAATAGTATCACTGAAATCAGAGCCTGTTCTGCATATCACTATCACTGCAGGATTAGTCATTTTGTTTTAAACAGCCCTAACACCCTGGTTAAGATAATATACTCGTAAAGATGAATGGATGTGGAATAACAGGATATATCAGAGCACTTTGTTACGTAACTGATATCTAGTTCCTAACCATGACATACTAATATTCTAAATGATATATAAACATTTAAAACGTTAAGATATTTGGTGAATGATCTGTGGCATCCAAGCTGCTGCGCCACCGCACGGACCCCACGTCCTCGGCGTCACCAGGTCCAATTGGGAGCCCTGGATCTAGTCATCAATGAACGATGCGATGCGATATTGAAACTGAGCTGAAACCTAATTAAAACTATGTCCTTTCCGGAATCCAAGAAATTTACTAATAATTTGTTGTATTGTGTTATATTTTTATAATAAATGGAAACTGACATGTTTTAACTGTTTTATTTCTTTAACAATCTACGCAAAACGACGATAAGCTCGTCAGTACCTGTCACGTTGTCCCAAAATCCGGTGAAAGGTGGCCGGAAGGATTTAATCGTCTAGACTTCTGGTCTACCCCTGTATTGGAGGAATGTATAGAATATGTTTCTAAAATAAAAAGTAGCCTATGATCCCACGTTACGCCACAAAAATAGTTGTTAGTGTAAGTCTCAGTTGAAATCGGTCTAGCCGTCTCAGAGATTAGCCGTGGAACAAACGGACAGACACCTGAAACGTCTGGACCGATTTTGACGGACTTTCACTGGCGGTAGCTGATGCTGTAAGGTGTAAATTCAAGGCCAGCATTATTTTAGAAACAATAATTAGGGTTTCGCGTTAACTACAAAACCGCGAGAAGAGCTGCAGGGGCAGCATTAGTCGAAGGCTGTTACACAACTAAGCTTACTTATTTAGATGCTGCAGCGACAAAAAGCTTATGTTACTTTCGACTTATACATTACATTTATATAACGTACACACATAACAGCTTGCGTAGTCCACTGCTGGACATAGGCCTGCGCCGTGTGTAATCGCCACGCTTGGCAGGCAGATTGGCGATCGCACTACCAGACATCGCAACCTAATCCCAATATAACCTAACCTAACATTTGTACTTAAGACGGTATTATTCCTTGGGGCATCTATGATGATATTATTCCTGGGGCATATGGACTAGCGGAGAAAATCAAAGAGTAAATCTACTTTTCTACATGTCTCGACCGTATTTGTATCTATCTGTTGTTTCTATTCCATAGCACAAGTGAGTTTGCTACTTACGCATGAGAGATCGGTAATGGCGGGTCAACCCATCAATGTATGTTTCTACGTATGTATTTGTTAAGACTAATGTTAAGAGGGCTCTTTATGATATAATTACAACTATACTTAATTATTCATCCAATGTGTAACTAAGGCCGTTTATGCATGTATGTGTCCAATGGTATTTTAACAAGTGTTTCCAAAAAGAGATATTGTTTTATTTACTTTTTTCAGTGTTCAGTAGCTATTGCGTTAATTAATGCTTACATAGTTTTAATGGATAATTATAAATCCATTGTTTTTAATATTTAATTTTAATATATTGAGGCTATTTATAAAAACAGTATTTGTAATAAGATTTCTATAATAATACTATCTTAACATTGGTTTTAAAAAAGGGACTTGTTTTGAAAGATGTTCAGTGTCTGGAAGTTGGTCAATTATAGCTTACTAAGTTTTACTAGATAATTGTATAAATTAATAGTGAAACATTTAATTTAAATTAATATTCAGCCTATTTATAATGTAGTACTTTTAATAATATTTCTAATGTAAAAATATTATTTTAACATTGGCTTAAAAGGGATGTTGTATTGACAAACTAGCTGGGGTATTCGATGCCAAAACCATGTTTGATGTTAGACGCAACATACAATTAAAAACTACATTTGTTTCTGCGGCTTAACACGTTGTTAGTATGATCAATAAACATTTATTGAAGTCTAAGTTTGATTTTGACGCACTTGAACCTTGACAACAGTATGCGTGTACGGTTCATTGAATAAGAATTCTAAATTCGTCTATCGACACAGAGTCTATCTCTAGCGGAGATAAAACAGGCGAAAGAAATTTTTTATAATGTTGGAAATACAATATTAACTCTTTTCCTAGACATTAGTCGGGCACGATCACCCCAGTCTCTATGTGTCATAATATTAATTTATTTATTTATTTATTTGCTTGTATATGTACATACATTGAGAAAAGAATATAAAATTCCCATTTGAAGTTCTTAAAATATTTACACACACCTTGAAAGAGTATATAGCAATTTGATTTTTGTTGATATATACATATTTCATAAAGTATATTATATTAAGTATATTATAAATTAACTAATGAATTTTTAAATTAATAAATGAATTCTTTACTTATTTAATTTTGTATTATTATTAATTAATATATCTTTCTTAGTCAATGATTATACAACTGTCTGTATTAGAATGTCTCCCGCAAGATGCTGCGACGACCTTCAGAACATTGGTGGGAAGTCGATGGGTAAAATGACACCGGACCTTTCTATGTGGCGATCCTTAGGAGAGGCGTATGTTCAGCAGTAGACTTCTGTTAGACTGTTATGATGACGATGATCATGATAAGAAGTACATGTCACATGAGATATTGCAATTACACTTTGTTAGATGAAAGGTGATTTATTGAATGACAACATTTATCGATTGGTCTACCATCTTTAGATGTATGTTTCTGTTTAAATATATTGAGATTTTGATGTTTTATACTTTTTAGTATTTTATTATTGAATATGACCTGTCGTATACGCAAATTACACTCATTTTTACTAACATTATCACATGCTCACCAGTGTACATATAGATATCGCAATCTCATACTTATTATGCGTTTTCGTGTATCTTTCAACATTAACATTATTAAAACAGAGATAAGTAGCTACTTATAATATGTACAGTGAGGGCAGAGTTAGAAGTTTCTAGGATTTAAACTTATAACAACTTCAAGTAGTTTCAAGATTAAAGATTGGCTATCGTGACTTTCTTGGATTGGCTTGTGAAGGCACCTCTAAATACTCCGCACTCCTACGGCGCAGCTGCAGCGTGGAGGAGCAGGTCACAAACTGACCCCGTAGCTTAGTTGCTACGACCCCGTCTTCGAAGCTAGGGGTTGATGATTTACATGTGCATGAATACCTTTTGTCCGTGAGTGTCTCGAGAGGCGACAGAGGGAGAGAGCCCCACTCTACCCTACCTATCTCGAAAAATACCAGATTAAATGAGCAACTGGTGACAAAGCGATCGCCAATCCGCCTGAATGATCGCGAGAAGCCTGTAGAATCACTCCTGAAGTGGACACTCATAGGCTGTTTTTATGTATATACTCAAACTAACCGCGTTCGTAGCACTATATAACACAATGAATAGTATCACTGAAATCGGTAGAGCCTGTCTGTGATATCACTATCACTTGCAGGATTAGCTCATTTTGTTTGGGCTAGCTCCTAACACCGGTTAAGATAATATACTCGTAAAGATGTGAATGGATGTGAATAACAGGATATATCAGAGCACTTTGTTACGTAACTGATATCTAGTTCCTAACCATGACATAATTAATATTCTAAATGATATATAAACATTTAAAACGTTAAGATATTTGCACGATCTCGCCAGGTATCCAAGCTGCTGCGCCACTGCACGGACCCCCACGTCCTCGGCGTCACCAGGTCCAATTGGGAGCCCTGGATCTAGTCACGAACGATGCGATGCGATATTGAAATTGAGCTGAAACTCTAATTAAAACTATGTCCTTTCCGAACTAAGAAATTTACTAATAATTTGTTGTATTGTGTTATATTTTTATAATAAATGGAAACTGACATGTTTTAACTGTTTTATTTCTTTAACAATCTACGCAAAACGACGATAAGCTCGTCAGTACCTGTCACGTTGTCCCAAAATCTTCGGTGAAAGGTGGGTCGGAAGGATTTAATCGTCTAGACTTCTGTCTACCTCTGTATTGGAGGAACGTATGTGAATATGTTTCTAAAATAAAAACTAGCCTACGATCCCACGTTACGCCACAAAAAATCAGCTTTCTGCCAGTGTAAGTCCCGTTGAAATCGGTCTAGCCGTCTCAGAGATTAGCCGGAACAAACGGACAGACACCTGAAACGTCTGGACCGATTTTGACGGGACTTTCACTGGCGGTAGCTGATGTTGTAAGGTATAACTAAGGCTAGCATTATTTTAGAAACAATAATTAGGGTTTCGCGTTAACTACAAAACCACGAGAAGAGCTGCAGGGGCAGCATTTAGTCGAAGGCTGTTACACAACCAAGCTTACTTACTTAGATGCTGCACCGACAAAAGCTTATGTTACTTTCGACTTATACATTACACTTATATAACGTACACATAACAGCTTGCAGTAGTCCACTGCTGGACATAGGGCTCTCGCGTGCCGTAATCGCCACGCTTGGCAGGCAGATTGGCGATCGCACTACCAGACACTTCGCAACCTAACCTAACATTTGTACTTAGGACGGTAATATTCCTTGGGGCATCTATGATGATATTATTCCCTGGGGCATATAGACTAAAGGGAAAATCTTAAAGAGTAAATCTACTTTTCCTACATGTCTCAGGACTGGGTATTTGTGGCACATTCGTTGTTTCTTATTCCATAGCACAAGTGAGTTTGCTACTTACGTATGAGACATCGGTGCAATGTATGTGATTTTCAACCTATCAATGTATGTTTCTACGTATGTATTGTTGGGTTAATTAATGTTAAGAGAGCCTTGAGATATAATTACAAATTCATACTTAATTATTCAATCCAAATGTAACTAAGGCCATTATGGCCATGTGTCCAATGGTATTTTAACATAAGCCTAAAAAGAGATATTGTTTTGTCTAATTTTTCAGTGTTCATAGCTATCGCGTTAATTAATGTTTACATAGTTTTAATGGATAATTATAAATCCATTGTTTTTAATATTTAATTTTAATATACTGAGGCTATTTATAAAAACAGTATTTGTAATAAGATTTCTTATATAATAATACTATCTTAACATTGGTTTTAAAAGGGACGTTGTTTTGAAAGATGTTCAGTGTTCAAGTTAAACGGTCAATTATAGTTTACTAAGTTTTACTAGATAATTGTATAAATTAATAGTGAAACATTTAATTTAAATTAATATTCGGCCTATTTATAAAATGGTACTTTTAATAATATTTCTAATGTAAAAATATTATTTTAACATTGGCTTAAAAGGGATGTTGTATTGACAAACCAGCTGGGGGTATTCGATGCTGCAACCATGTTTGATGTTAGACGCAACATACAATTAAAAACTACATTTGTTTTAATATTTAATTAATGTTGTTAGTATGGATCAATAAACATTTATTGAAGTCTAAGTTTGATTTTGATTTGTCTGACCCTTGACAACAGTATGTGTATATTTATTAATTGGAATAAGAATTTAAATTCGTCTATCGACACAGAGTCTATCTCTAGCGGAGATAAAACAGGCGAAAGAAATTTTTATAATGTTGGAAATACAATATGAACTCTTTTCCTAGACATTAGTCGGGCACGATCACCTCAGTTCTAGGTGTCATATTAACGTATTTATTTATTTATTTGCTTGTATATGTACATACATTGGAGAAAAGAATATAAAATTCCCATTTGAAGTTCTTAAAATATTTACACACCTTGAAAGAGTATATAGCAATTTGATTTTTGTTGATATATATACATATTTCTATAAAGTATATTATATTAAGTATATTATAAATTAACTAATGAATTCTTTAAATTAATAAATGAATTCTTTACTTATTTAATTTTGTATTATTATTAATTAATATATCTTTCTTAGTCAATGATTATACAACTGTCTGTATTAGAATGTCTCCCGCAAGATGCTGCGACGACCTGCAGAACATTGCGGGAAGTCGATGGGTGCAAATGACACCGGACCTTTCTATGTGGCGATCCTTAGGAGAGGCGTATGTTCAGCAGTAGACTTCTGTTAGACTGTTATGATGACGATGATCATGATAAGAAGTACATGTCACATGAGATATTGCAATTACACTTTGTTAGATGAAAGGTCATTTATTGAATGACAACATTTATCGATTGGTCTACCATCTTTAGATGTATGTTTCTGTTTAAATATATTGAGATTTTGATGTTTTATACTTTTTAGTTTTTTATTATTGAATATGACCTGTCGTATACGCAAATTACACTCATTTTTACTAACATTATCACATGCACACCAGTGTACATATAGATATCGCAATCTCATACTTATTATGCGTTTTCGTGTATCTTTCAACATTAACATTATTAAAACAGAGATAAGTAGCTACTTATAATATGTACAGTGAGGGCAGAGTTAGAAGTTTCTAGGATTTAAACTTATAACAACTTCAAGTAGTTTCAAGATTAAAGATTGGCTATCGTGACTTTCTTGGATTGGCTTGTGAAGGCACCTCTAAATACTCTATGTACGTCGGTGCACTTGGACGGCTGTCGCAGTTCCGGGGGCTGGTGCGCGGCGGGAGGGGGCAGCGCCCACTCCCGGGACGGGCGCAGCTGCAGTGTGGAGGAGCAGGTCACAAACTGACCCCGTAGCTTAGTTGCTAGCGACCCCGCCTTCGAAGCTAGGGGTTGATGATTTACATGTGCATACGAATCCTCTCTGTCCGTGAGTGTCTCGAGAGGCGACAGAGGGAGAGCCCTACCTATCTCGAAAAATACCAGATTAAAATGAGCAAACTGGTGACAAAGCGATCGCCAATCGGCCTGAATGATCGCGAGAAGCCTGTAGAATCAATCCTGAAATGGACTTTCATAGGCTGTTTTTATGTATATACTCAAACTAACCGCGTTCGTAGCACTATAACACAATGAATAGTATCACTGAAATCGGTAGAGCCCGTTCTGTGATATCAGTATCACTTGCAGGATTAGCTCATTTTGTTTGGGCTAGCTCCTAACACCGGTTAAGATAATATACTCGTAAAGATGTGAATGGATGTGAATAACAGGATATATCAGAGCACTTTGTTACGTAACTGATATCTAGTTCCTAATCATGACATAATTAATATTCTAAATGATATATAAACATTTAAAACATTAAGATATTTGCACGTTCCTCGCCAGGTATCCAAGCTGCTGCGCCACTGCACGGACCCCCACGTCCTCGGCGTCACCAGGTCCAATTGGGAGCCCTGGATCTAGTAACGAAGGATGCGATGCGATATTGAAATTGAGCTGAAACTCTAATTAAAACTATGTCCTTTCCGAACTAAGAAATTTACTAATAATTTGTTGTATTGTGTTATATTTTTATAATAAATGGAAACTGACATGTTTTAACTGTTTTATTTCTTTAACAATCTACGCAAAAACAACGATAAGCTCGTCGCTACCTGTCACGTTGTCCCAAAATCTTCGGTGAAAGGTGGGTCGGAAGGATTTAATCGTCTAGACTTCTGTCTACCTCTGTATTGGAGGAATGTATGTGAATATGTTTCTAAAATAAAAACTAGCCTACGATCCCACGTTACGCCACAAAAAAATCAGCTTCTGCCAGTGTAAGTCCCGTTGAAATCGGTCTAGCCGTCTCAGAGATTAGCCGGAACAAACGGACAGACACCTGAAACGTCTGGACCGATTTTGACGGGACTTTCACTGGCGGTAGCTGATGTTGTAAGGTGTAACTAAGGCTAGCATTATTTTAGAAACAATAATTAGGGTTTCGCGTTAACTACAAAACCGCGAGAAGAGCCGCAGGGGGCAGCATTTAGTCGAAAGCTGTTACACAACTAAGCTTACTTACTTAGATGCTACACCGACAAAAGCTTATGTTACTTTCGACTTATACATTACACTTATATAACGTACACATAACAGCTTGCAGTAGTCCTCTGCTGGACATAGGCCTCTCGCGTGCCG
Organism: Sericinus montela; assembly: GCA_029286605.1. Classification (NCBI taxonomy): domain Eukaryota; kingdom Metazoa; phylum Arthropoda; class Insecta; order Lepidoptera; family Papilionidae; genus Sericinus; species Sericinus montela. The sequence goes on along the minus strand of JAGSMR010000278.1, from coordinate 12,348 downwards.
TAATCGCCACGCTTGGCAGGCAGATTGGCGATTGCACTACCAGGCACCTCGCAACCTAACCTAACATTTGAACTTAGGACGGGTATTATTCCTTGGGGCATCTATGATGATATTATTCCCTGGGGCATATAGACTAAAGGGAAAATCTTAAAGAGTAAATCTACTTTTTCTACATGTCTCGGGACTGGGCATAAAGCATTTTGGAAACATTCAATGTTTCTGTTTGTTTAGGATTAGGGGCAAGTAACATACGAGTATGTTACGCGACGAGGGTAACGGCGCGTAAAACAAAGAGATACGTATAAAAAAGAGTTAGAAATTGTTCAGAACTATTCATTCAGTTCATTTTCAAATAATATTCTGATAATAATATAATCCGTGTGGTAACGGCGTAAGAATATTGCCACTCCCTTTCTTCCCGTGGATATTGTAACAGGCGACTAAGGGATACAGCCTTGAATAACGTTGTAGCAACCGATGGATTGCGGGAAAACCATCTCTAAAAATATGACCAAAATTATCAGACCGAGTATGGGCAGTAGCGTCCGAGGTGCGAGTGGTCTGGTACTGCGATCGCCAATCCGCTTGCCAAGCCTGGCGATTATAGCAAATCCTCCCTGTGGGAGAGGCCAATGTCCTGCAGTGGTCTTTAACAGCCCGATATGTATGTATGTATATAATAATATAATCGGAAAGTTTAATAGCTCGAATACAATATAATGAGTATTATAAAATATCTCCAAGCTATTCCCCAGATACAGACAGTAGTTACCATGTCTTGAAAACTAATGGTTGCGGGTTAAAATCACGCTTGGGGTAAATATTTGTGTGATATATGATTATATAAATATTTATCGACGTATATCGTACCGTTCCTTTGCGCACTAAGACCGCGACAGGCCCACCCAGTTATTTTCCGCTGTTATAGTTATATTATTTTCCGCTGTACATTCAAAACATACCGATTGCTTTTATGAAAGCAAAATCAAATTGAAATAAAGTGATTTATCAGCTTGAAAAAATTTAAATATCAAAATGTCCACGTAGCGCAATCGGTCGGATGAAAATAAAGCGAAGCAGAATGTGCCTGATTGCGGATATCGAGTAATTGAAATCGGTTGCACTGGCTGCACGTGACGTGACCTTCTGACTTATCGTTAAAATCTATACATTTACATAAAATTGAAGTGTCTGTTTGTTATATCAAATTAACAGCTTTTCACGAAATGTATATAAAAGTAAATGTATCCGGTAGTTACATAATAAAGCTATTTTTAAGCTTCAGGGCGTAGCTAGTTTGAAATAAATTAACAATATAACCTGCCCTGAGACATGACTGCTATCCGTCGCCGGCCTGCTGAATTTGATCTGGTACTTTTCAAGATGATTAACCTATAATCTGCCGGCAGCCAATTGCATTTTAAGGCTTTTTCCCTTTACAATGCAATACAAGACTGTTGATTAAAATTAAAAAAATTAAAATATGTTAAAAAGTTAAAAAAGTCCTAATAGCGGAGGTGTGATAATATCTGAATTCCAGTCAAGAGTTCGATCTCCAGATGGTAGGCTCGTACCAATTACTTTTTTCAAAACTTATGTAGGATTAACATCGTTGGCTTGGAAATTAAGACGGCGACAGGTTCTCCACCTGACGCACTGTCCCAAATTGTATTAGGTGAAAGGCGGGACAAAAGGACCTAACTGTCTAGACCTCTGTCTACCCCAGTATGGTAAATTGCAAGATAATTTAAAAAAACATTGTCAAATCTAATATAGGAAATTAATACTCCATTTCTAATTAATGGCTGATTAAAAATGTAACATTGTCATTGATGTGAATTAACTTAAACTGAAAGAACCCAGATTAATCTTGGAACGAGATAGAATATTAGCGAAGCTCTCTAGATAACAATGAACGGTGATTAAAATTCTATACATTCTAATCTAACTTGATAAATTTTTTTTTTTAACTACACGCATTTTCCTTCAAGGAAATAGTCACAGATCTAGAAAATTTAATTATTTTCCACAATCCACACTTTTAACAGTGATAGAGCCACGCATCAGCTTTTGTTGCATGAATGGGCCAGCTCGACCGGGGAAGTTCCATGACCACACAGAATACCGGCATGAAGTAGAAGTCTAAAAACTTTTGCGTTTCGTCTGGTGAGTGCAGGTAACTGGTGGCTCACACACCCTCCCTAATTCTGGGGAGGGGTCACTCTAAGGAAGGCGATACAGCTGCTAAGCCTCTGGTATTGCGGGTGTTCATGGGCAGCGGTAATCACTTACCATCATTCCCTTTCATCACTCTCACTCATCCCTGCGTTCTGTTCCCAACTTACATTCCGTTTCCCACATTCGGCCGTCCTGATACAATGACTGTCCTCAGGCATTCCTCAGCATTCATGATGTTTCAAGTCTTTCAGTACAATACATCACACACACATTCCACATTCCTTCAGTCATACTTTACAAACATTATCTTAATTATTAAAAACATAAGCCATCTTAAAAACAAAAGAAAAACAATCTTAAAAACAAAAGAAAACATCTTAAAACAACAAAACATCTTTCGAAGTTAGTTATTTTTATACTCAGTATTTAGTTATGCCTTTATTTTTACATTTTAAATACACTACCTATTTACTCCAGTTAAAACCATGATAACAAAGTAACATACAAGATAAACATATAGCATAGAAAAATAATAATAAAATTTAAATGAAACAATGCATTCATCATCTATCATTCTTCACCAAATTATTCTTACCAAGTTTCTTACATTAAGAACTCTCTTCACCTTCTGTTGGCCAACGCTTCATACAATCTGCTGAGCTAGATGTTCTTATAGGCCCCTCAGTAGCACTATCATTTTTTTGCAGATCATAGTGATCATTCCATTTTGTTTGGTTAGCGATTATCACCTTGTAAGATCCTAGATATTTAGGTTTTAGTTTAAGTCCTGAACCAAATTGTGTAAGTTTTATAGCCACAATGTCTCCAACTTTGTATTGTGAATGTCCTTTTCTTTTTCTATTATAGCTTTTTGCATTCTCTTCTAGAACTCTGAGAATCTGTTCTTTGGCCTGTTTTCTGAGATCCTCTCTATTTTCATTGAACACTTGTATGTACTCTTCCTGTAGTAATTCTTGTATCTTCTTGTCTTCTTTTACTCGCATTTTTGCACCTACAAGTAGTTCACAAGGTGTACAGTAGATGCTTCTTTGAAAGGTACTATTAATGGCTCGAGGCACTCAACTAATGTGTTTGTACCAAAGGCCAGAGTTCTCTATAAACGACTTCGTAAGTAATGGAATTAATATTCTGTGTATTCTCTCGACTTGTCCATTGCCTCGTGGAACACCCGTCGTAATAGTCACATGTAGAATCTTCCCCTCCTTACAGTAATCTTGAAACTCATGACTAGTGAATGCAGTGCCTTTGTCAGTGATTATTCGTCTAGGGTTTCCGAAGGTTGGAAGGATGGATCTCCAATTTATTTAGTCTCTCCGCTTGAGGTGCTTCTTGTTGGAAACAGCCAAACAAATTTTTAACGAAAGCGCCCACCACTGTCAGTATATGGTTATACTGTTTACAAGTTTGCGTCAAAGTCCAACATGATCCAAATGAATGGGATACTGTTCCAAGGGAATACTGTTCTTCTCAATTGGATGCAGAAATCCTTCTTGCTTCCTTCTTTCTTCGTAGCTAACAGGCATGGAATGCATGTCACTATAAAATCTTAAATTTTCTTATCTAATCCTGTTATGTAATAATCTCTTTCAATAGCTTCTTTCGTCTTCTTCTCAGAAAATGTCCATTGCTTACACCTTCTTCAATACTTCTTTCTCCATAGTCTTAGGTATAACCAGTAACTTCTTATCTCCTTTGTACAATATATCATTTTCATCCCAGTAATCTTAGTATGTATTTTCCTTCAAAACTTCTTTTATAGCTGAGAGCCCCTCGTCCTGATCTTGCGCTTGCTTTACTTGATCATGTAGTGTAGTAACTGCCACAAAGGGATAACGGCTCAAAGCATCGACACGCCTCATTTTTGTTCCAGAACGATGCTCTATTTCGAGGTCATATTCATTGAGGAATAATACCCAGCAGGCTATCTTAGCAGAAATATCCTTCTTTTTCAATGGCACTTCAAATGCCTTACAATCCGTGACAATTTTAAAATGTATTCTATACAAATACTGCCTGAACTTCTTTATACCTTCAATAATATTGGTTGCCTCCAGTTCATAGCTTGAATACCTTAATTGAGCATCATTTGTCTTTCGGCTCATGTAATGAACTGGGTGGAGACCTGTATCTGGATGGTACTGCATGAGTATGGCCGAATATGCCACACTAGAAGCGTCTGTATGCAACTCCGTCTTCAACTTGGGATTAAAAATCTTTAACACAGGACTGGATGCTAATCTCTCTTTTAAAATATTAAATGCTTGTCTTTGTTCATCTTCAAAAATAAATTCTTTTTCCTTTCTTTATAAATCTGTGAGTGGCTTAGAAATTAGGGCATAATTTTCAATGTACTTTCTGAAATAGGAGGTTAAACCAATGAAACTGTGTAGTTGTTTGACATCTTGTGGTTCTGGGTACATACGGACAGCTTCTGTCTTTTCTGGACTTGGTTTTATTTCCCCATTCCTTATCATGTGGCCTAAGTATTCAATTTCCGGTTTGATCAGGTCAACCTTCTTCCAATTTATCTTTAACCCATATTCTGAAGCCCCTTTCAACACAAGCTGAAGTCCTTCCACTGCTTGTTCTTCACTTTCTGCTGTAATTAAGATATTGTCAATGAAAATCATCATAATGCCTTGCGAAATCAAATCCCTGAAGATAATGCTTATGAATTGCATAAAATACTTTGGGCAGATGGACAAACCGAAAGGAGCTCGAAGGAACTCGAATTGGCCATGGAGTGTCACAAATGATGTATACGGGATAGATTCCTTAGCCACCTTGAGATGAAAGAAACCATTCTTTAAAATTCAAAACACTAAATATTTTGGCTTCACACAGTTTATCTATCATATTGTCGATCACTGGTAATGGAAATTCATCTTTAAGAATGTTTTTTGTTTAGCAGTCTATAATCCACACAAACCCTAACTGAACCATCTTTTTTTCTCACTAATACCAAAGGACTTGAATATTCTGATAAACTTACTTGTACTACACCATCATCCATCCATTCCTTTATCTGCTCTTCAACTATTCTCTGCTCTGCCAAGGACAAACATCGTGTTCTCTGGGCGACAGGCACGTCATCTTTAAGAACAATCTTCAGCTCAAAAGGTGCATCTTTCAATTGGATTGGATTATAACCTTCAATACACTGCAAAACTTTTTCCCTTATGGAATAATCAAAAATATGCTCAACTTCCAAAGTGGGATCTGAAAAACAACACAACTTAGGCATCCATTCATCACTTTCAGACAAAAATTTCACTTTGTACCCATTCATTATCATGGTTATTTTTCGTAGTAATTCTAGGCCTAAAATCATATCAAAAGACATAACAACTTTGTTCACTATATGAAATAACACGTTTTGATAGTTTTTCCCGTCGATTATAATGTCCAAGAACATCTTTCCTAATGAATTCACCCTCGTACGTCCGAGTCCCGTCAAACATAAGTTATCTTCGTATTTTTCTGTTCCAACGGTAATGAAACGCTCGTCCGTCATTAAATTGAAGTCGCTGCCGGATTCAATTAAAGCGTTCACTGTTAATTCCTTAATCTTGACACTAATCATCGGCTTCGTTGAGAGAGATGAGAGATTTCTTGTTTTGTTTACGTTATTTTCCACCTGCATAGCCTCGTTTCCACCTTTTGACGTCTGGCTGTCACAACTGCTGTCACTTGTCGCACCCACCCTGAAGTTAGCTGAGCGCAGTTTTGCCGACTGAGATCCACTACTGCCAACCGCACGATCTTGCGCTGCGTTCGGCGCGGACTGTTTTACCGACTTGTGAGGAGCGCTAGCGCTGCGTTCCGTGCTCGCGCCGCCGCCGGCCGCAGCCCAAGTGCATCGTGATCCAATATGGCCGTACTGATTACAGCGAAAACACTTGAGACCGTTCGGACAATGTATCGAGATATGACTGTTTTCGCCGCAGTTGTAACAACGTCGAATGGATTTTTCTGTTTTCTTTCTTACAGCTGTTTCGGTTCCCGCTTCTTTCTTCGCATCGTTTACCATCTTGAATTCTAAATTACTAATTTCTCTTTGAGCATAGTGTACGTCGTTACGCCATATAAAATAATTTCGCCTGAGCGCCGTCGATTACATCCACTATGTACTGGATAGCAATATAATCGGGAAATCTCGCTTTTTCCCCAATTCTCTCATCGCAAGCATATACTGATAGTAGCTTTCGTCCTTACGCTTCATTCTATTTGCCATCCGCTCATGCATTTCTTTACTGTTGATTACATCGGGAAACTCCTTTTGTATAGCCATCTTGAGCTCGTCGTACGTCTTGAATACCTTTTCTGACTTCAACCATAATGCCGCCGTGCCGCACAAAGACCTGCGCACGATTATAAGTTTCTGTTGCGCGGTCCAACTAAATAATAAATCTCAGTTCCTTGAATTATTATAAATGCTTCATAGAATTTTTCTTCTATTCCAAACTGAAAATTATTGTAAAATAATATTAAATACAAATCCCACTGAATTCTATTTTTCGAAAGTAATAGTTTTAATGCAGAAGTTTTTTTTCGTTTCTTTACTTCCTAATGAATTCACCTCGTACGTCCGAGTCCCGTCAAACATAAGTTATCTTCGTATTTTTCTGTTCCAACGGTAATGAAACGCTCGTCCGTCATTAAATTGAAGTCGCTGCCGGATTCAATTAAAGCGTTCACTGTTAATTCCTTAATCTTGACACTAATCATCGGCTTCGTTGAGAGAGATGAGAGATTTCTTGTTTTGTTTACGTTATTTTCCACCTGCATAGCCTCGTTTCCACCTTTTGACGTCTGGCTGTCACAACTGCTGTCACTTGTCGCACCCACCCTGAAGTTAGCTGAGCGCAGTTTTGCCGACTGAGATCCACTACTGCCAACCGCACGATCTTGCGCTGCGTTCGGCGCGGACTGTTTTACCGACTTGTGAGGAGCGCTAGCGCTGCGTTCCGTGCTCGCGCCGCCGCCGGCCGCAGCCCAAGTGCATCGTGATCCAATATGGCCGTACTGATTACAGCGAAAACACTTGAGACCGTTCGGACAATGTATCGAGATATGACTGTTTTCGCCGCAGTTGTAACAACGTCGAATGGATTTTTCTGTTTTCTTTCTTACAGCTGTTTCGGTTCCCGCTTCTTTCTTCGCATCGTTTACCATCTTGAATTCTAAATTACTAATTTCTCTTTGAGCATAGTGTACGTCGTTACGCCATATAAAATAATTTCGCCTGAGCGCCGTCGATTACATCCACTATGTACTGGATAGCAACATAATCGGGAAATCTCGCTTTTTCCCCAATTCTCTCATCGCAAGCATATACTGATAGTAGCTTTCGTCCTTACGCTTCATTCTATTTGCCATCCGCTCATGCATTTCTTTACTGTTGATTACATCGGGAAACTCCTTTTGTATAGCCATCTTGAGCTCGTCGTACGTCTTGAATACCTTTTCTGACTTCAACCATAATGCCGCCGTGCCGCACAAAGACCTGCGCACGATTATAAGTTTCTGTTGCGCGGTCCAACTAAATAATAAATCTCAGTTCCTTGAATTATTATAAATGCTTCATAGAATTTTTCTTCTATTCCAAACTGAAAATTATTGTAAAATAATATTAAATACAAATCCCACTGAATTCTATTTTTCGAAAGTAATAGTTTTAATGCAGAAGTTTTTTTTTCGTTTCTTTACTTCTAATGAATATAGATTTCGGGAATTCCAATTAACTTCGAGGTTATAGTATAAGAGTTATTGAAACAGAAAATGTCGACTACAGGATAAAGGCTTTTCTCATGTGGCATTTCTCAGGTGGCAGGCGCGTACCAATGTGTTTTTTCAAAACCTATGTACGATTCACATCGTTGGCTTGGACATAAAGACGGCAACGGGCTCATCACCTGTCACGTTGTCCCGAAAATATCTTCGGTGGAAGGTGGGTCGAAGGGACTTTATTGTCTAGACTAGACCTCTGTCTACCCCTGTATTGGGAATTGCGTGAAGATACTTATTATTATTACTACGACAGAAAAAAACCACATTTTTATGGTGTGGTACCAAGTGAAGCCAGGTTGCTGCTATGAATAATGAAGAAATGTACTGAAGAAAATAATGAATAAATAAAATAAATATAAATATCTTCACGCAATTCCCAATACAGAGGTAGACAGAGGTCTAGTCTAGACAATTGTCCCTTTGACCCACCTTCCACCGAAGATATTTTCGGGCCAACGTGACAGGTGGTGAGCCCGTCGCCGTCTTTATGTCCAAGCTAACGATATAAATCGTACATAGGTTTTGAAAACCCATTGGTACAAGCCTGCCACCTGGGGACCGAACTCGGGTCTCTTGACTCGAAATTCCAACCACTCGGCTATCATGGCGGTCACGTGGTGTCAGTAAATATTTTAATTAGATTTCTTTTAAAAAGAAATTCTAGACATAATAAGACATTAAGAACTCCCGGGGCTTCATAAGCTACAATGGAATTAAAGTTAAATAGTACAGATAATGAAATTTGTACTGACTTCATAGACATTAAAGTTGTAGATTTATTCTACTTTGGTACAAAAATGATTATTACAAGTTCAAATAAAGTTACATATTAATGTCATGATAGCCGAGTGGTTCGATGATCGGAATTCGAATCTAGAGACAAGAGTTCGCGCTATATATTTTCCTCGCCATTCGGTCGTCACTCATTCGCTCAATGTGCCCAAAACATTTAAGCACGCCTTTATTCATTACAGTGAAAAGATGATCTTTCAAACCGGACATATTGCGATTCTCTTCGCTTCGTTTTCAGTCGGCCTTGGAAGCGCCGCATATTCGACGAATAGATCTCATCTCTTGAAGAGGAAGCTTATTGTATTTTTTTATTTATCTTCACGCACAATCCCTGACGGGGTAGCCAGAGAGAACAGATCGCCAAGTGTCACGATCCCTACATACTTCTTTCGCTTCTTTCAGATTCATCATCTTCTTCATACATGCACGTCTAGGTATCCGAGTACTCTTGACCCTCCTCTCTTCGAGCAATTTGCTCACATGGTCTTCGAAAGTTAGTCTCGGTCTACCTCGACACCTTTTAATATTAACTTTCGCGGTATATATTTTCTTCACCATTCGGTCTTCACTCATTCGCTCAATGTGCCCAAACCATCGAAGCACGCCCTTATCCATTTTTGAGACAAGGTCATCTTTCAAACCTGCCATATTGCAAATCTCTTCGTTTCCTTTCGGTCGGCCATGGTGAGGCCGCACATTTTACGAAGAGATCGCATCTCCACTGCATTCAACCTGCTTTTATGCTTCTTCTGGCATACCCAGGTTTCGCTGCCATATAACAAAGTCGGTACAAACACTGCGTTATGTATTGCAAGGCGTGCACTTTTCACAACGCCTTGCCTTTTGATTAACGCAGTCAGGGCACCATTGACTTTGTTCCCGGCAGCGACACGCCTGTCCACATCTAAATCACATCTTCCATCCCCGCTAAACGCATTTCCCAAGTATACAATTTCATTCACCTGTTCTAGACATTCCTGATAAGCTTATTGTAAATGTTTAGAAATTCTACCAACAGCCAAAGATTCTTTAGTGGGGTCTGCGATAGGTCGCTTGTTCACTACATAGCCTTACATTCGTTCGTAAACCGTTACAAGCATTGGTGCTTACTTCAAGTCATTAAAAGAAATTTTAGAAAAATGAGACGGTACGACTTTCTAGAGCGTAGTGACCGTGCCTTCGAGGCGTAGAGCAGGGTACGAATGTAATCGTTAGAGCAATCATTTGTGTTAAGAATATGAAAGCTTGTACTGGAGTCATGTAAATACATATATTTGTATAAATATTTATATATGTATTATTGTATAAATAAATAAATATCTTCACGCAATTCCCAATACAGGGGTAGACAGAGGTCAAGTCTAGACAATTAAGTCCCTTTGACCCACCTTCCACCGAAGATATTTTCGGGACAACGTGACAGGTGGTGAGCCCGTCGCCGCCTTTATGTCCAAGCCAACGATGAAATTCATACATAAGTTTTTTAAAAAACTCATTGGTACTGCCACCTGGGGATCGAACTCGGGTCTCTCGACTCGAAATTCCGACCACCCAACAACTCGGCTATCGTGATTATTGTATAAATATTAATATTGTAATATTAGCTAATTTACAAGATGGAGATGACAGATTCATCATTTGTCAAGCTGTTCCAAATGTGCTCCGGTGAAATAACGATCGTAAAGGCTACATAGCCTGAATCTCTAGCTATCCTGGCATTAGAAAATGACTGTAGATAGAAGGAATTAAAAATGCTTTATGAAAAAATGTAATCTAGACAAATTTTCAAATATATCCCTTAATGTACACTTAATTAGTAATACTTTTGTAAATGATAAGTACAAATTAAGGGCTCTCCACCTAAGTACGGCCTCACCGTTGTAATTGGTGCTTTGAGGGGGCTATGCCCAATCTGCGGCAGCACTAAGTGCTTTACTATGTAACAGATGGGGCTGTTATCATTTACAGAAGCTCGTGTTTTCCATTATTTACCAATAATTAGTAAATTAATTGAACATTAAATGGGTATCGTAAGATGCCACTAAGGAAAAGCCTATAATGGCAATGGCTGCCAACAGACACTGGCAGCATTAATAAAAATATCTTTAAGCTATTTCCAATACAGGGGTAGATAGAGGCCTCAATAACTAACTCATTTTGACCCACCTTTCAACGAAGATATTTTCGGGACAACGTGACAGGTGGAGAGCCTGTCGCCGTCTTTATGTCCAACCCAACGATGAAATTTGTACATAAGTTTATGAAAACTCATTGGTACTGCCATCTGGGGATCGAACTCGGATTTCACGACTCGAAATTCGGGTGCTCGGAATTCGAAAACAACTCGGCTATCGTGATTATTGTATAAATATTAATATTGTAATATTAGCTAATTTACAAGATGGAGATGACAGATTCATCAGTTGTCAAGCTGTTCCAAATGTGCTCCGGTGAAATAACGATCGTAAAGGCTACATAGCCTGAATCTCTAGCTATCCTGGCATTAGAAAATGACTGTAGATAGAAGGAATTAAAAATGCTTTATGAAAAAATGTAATCTAGACAAATTTTCAAATATATCCCTTAATGTACACTTAATTAGTAATACTTTTGTAAATGATAAGTACAAATTAAGGGCTCTCCACCTAAGTACGGCCTCACCGTTGTAATTGGTGCTTTGAGGCGGATATGCCCAATCTGCGGCAGCACTAAGTGCTTTACTATGTAACAGATGGGGCTGTTATCATTTACAGAAGCTCGTGTTTTCCATTATTTACCAATAATTAGTAAATTAATTGAACATTAAATGGGTATCGTAAGATGCCACTAAGGAAAAGCCTATAATGGCAATGGCTGCCAACAGACACTGGCAGCATTAATAAAAATATCTTTAAGCTATTTCCAATACAGGGGTAGATAGAGGCCTCAATAACTAACTCATTTTGACCCACCTTTCAACGAAGATATTTTCGGGACAACGTGACAGGTGGAGAGCCTGTCGCCGTCTTTATGTCCAACCCAACGATGAAATTTGTACATAAGTTTATGAAAACTCATTGGTACTGCCATCTGGGGATCGAACTCGGATTTCACGACTCGAAATTCGGGTGCTCGGAATTCGAAAACAACTCGGCTATCGTGACTTATTTACCCAACAACAAACTTTAACATGATTAATGATGAAATAAACGATTCGATAAAACTTAAATAATTCTTAGTTAATAAATAACGCGTAAATAACGCATTCAGATGAAAAATTAAATATTCATTTATAGCCTTTAACCTAGAGACCAAGCTTTGCAGAATGTTATGATATACATCCATATGTATTTAATTATTTAGGTTCACCAACAAGGATTACATCGCAGCAATAAACACAAAACTTAAGTATTAAATATTTTAGGTAAATGTATCCTTAATTAAAAGTAAACAAAACGTTCATAATTGTACGGACTTCGGAAGAACATCATATTTTTCGTATGTATGGTGTAATGCACTTCACACCGGTTCGATCCTCGGCTCAACTAAAACTGTTAAAATTAATTTTAACAGGTTTAGTAGCCAACA
>JAGSMR010000277.1:47500-54033 GCA_029286605.1 Sericinus montela | reverse complement strand
GATATAATTTGTACATTGGTTTTAGAAAACCATTGGTACGGCCACTTGAGGATCGAACTCGGATTTCACGACTCGAAATTCGGGTGCTCGGAATTCGAAAACAACTCGGCTAACGTGACTTATTTACCCAACAACAAACTTTAACATGATTAATGATGAAATAAACGATTCGATAAAACTTAAATAATTCTTAGTTAATAAATAACGCGTAAATAACGCATTCAGATGAAAAAATTAAATATTCATTTATAGCCTTTTAACCTAGAGACCAAGCTTTGCAGAATGTTATGATATACATCCATATGTATTTAATTATTTAGGTTAACCAACAAGGATTACATCGCAGCAATAAACACAAAACTTAAGTATTAAATATTTTAGGTAAATGTATCCTTAATTAAAAGTAAACAAAACGTTCATAATTGTACGGACTTCGGAAGAACATCATATTTTTCGTATGTATGGTGTAATGCACTTCACACCGGTTCGATCCCCGGCTCAACTAAAACTGTTAAAATTAATTTTAACAGGTTTAGTAGCCAACACGCATTAATTTTCTTTAACAACAAACTTTATAATATATATAAAAAGTATCTTCACGCAATTACAGACAGAGGTCCAGTATAGAAAATTAAGTCCTTGACCCACCTTCCACCGAAGATATTTTCGGGACAACGTGACAGGTGGTGAGCCCGTCGCCGTCTTTATGTCCAAGCCAACGATATAATTTGTACATTGGTTTTAGAAAACCATTGGTACGGCCACTTGAGGATCGAACCGGGTCTATTGACTCGAAATTCCGACCACCCCATCACTCGGCTATCGTGACTTATATGGTCTAAACAATTAATGTGTAAATCTCTATCTAGTCCAGTACAATAAATATACACGAAGATAAAGATAATTACATTTAGATTTTTGATTCGTTCATTTGTGGTGCCAACAATTTTTTTCCTGCTAGAGCAGCTTCTTCAAAACAGACTAGTTATTTTTAATATTTAGTTGCTACCGTATTTCGTTCCTCTGCCATTAAACTGACTAAAATTAAAGAGACAAAAGGCTGTGTATACGCTGTAAATTATTTACCTTCCGTTTTGACTTTTGTTGAATGTTAAAATTTAAAATATCTGGAGGACTGTGAAGAGATACATTTGGATCTTTAAAATATTTATTTATTAATTTATTTATTAGGGACATAAAACAGTTATACATTGTGCAGTACTTAAGAACAGAATATTAATAATTATCTTAACGTATAACCCACAACAATGTCCACAAAAGATTTCGATAATAAAAAATATCGTTAGCCACCTGGGATCGAACCTCGAGTCTCCTGACTCGAAATCTGATCACCCAACCACTCGGCTCTTGTTGCTGATGAGTTTAAATAATTTAATTAATTTACCAACATTTTATTACAAAATAAAAAACTTTAATTTTATAATAGACCTCGCTAATTGCCTACTATTAAAGCATGTTCCAGTACTTTTAAGTGATTTGTAGCGAATCAAAATTATTTTTAAAAGCGGATTTATCCACCAGAAGCACTTTTGAATCAACCGTATCGTGAAACTGATTTTTCTGTTACCTCCATTAAATAGGTATATATTTTTGTAGAGTAAATGTAATAAAATGTGTAAAAAACGTGGAAAGCATAAATAGTGAGAAATTACTTTTCTTTAATATTACAAATATTCTATTATTATTGTGTAGCCAGAGAGCAGCCACTGAGAAAAAAACCGACATATGTAACGCTCCTTGCATACCTCTTTTCGCTTGTTACAAATTCATCTTTTATTTATACACACACGTCTAGGTATCTGAGCACTCTTCTTGTTTCGTTTTGGGTCAGCCAAAGCCGCACAATTTACGAATTCAGTATTTTTATGCTTTTCTGATATACCCAGGTCTTGTACCGAACCAATATTGCGTTACGTATTGCACTTTTATGAATAATTTATACTTACGAAAAGTCACGATAGCCGAGTTGTTGGGTGGTCGGAATTTCGAGTCGAGAGACCCGAGTTCGATCCCCAAGTGGCAGAACCAATGAGTTTTTCAAAAACTTATGTACGAATTTCATCGTTATTAGCAGATGACGGCTCACCAGGTGGTGAGCCCGTCGCCGCCTTTTCACGTTGTCCCTAAAATATCTTCGGTGGAAGGTGGGTCAAAGGACTTAATTGTCTAGACTTGACCTCTGTCTACCCCTGTATTGGGAATTGCGTTAAGATATTTATTATTATTATTTATACTTACGATTGTTGTCACTTGGTGAAATTGCATTGCATTAAAATTCATTGTTTAACACTTGTACAGAATTCACATTATTTTATTATGTATGAATTAACCGACCGGTTTCGCCTTATGACATCATCATGGTATTGCCTGATGATGCCGTAAGTGAATTGTGTACAAGTGTTCTACAATTAATATAAATTTTTCGTGCACATTTACTTTAACTTAAGCAGACAGGGTACCGTTGACTTCGTTCCCGGTAGCCACACAGTCCACATTTAAATCACGTCTTCCATCCCGGCTAAAGAGCTCCCTAAGTGTACAATTTCATTCATATGCCCTCGTTAAGTGTCAAGTAAAATCGATTAGAAAATATTATAATATCGAATTTGTTTTATTCCCCTATAATAAAAGAAGGAAGTAAATGATTCAATGGTATACCAACGCACACAAAAATCCTGAGGGTCTAGAACTACGAATTTTAATTTACGTATAACAGTTCCTTCACCATTCCAGTCTACCAAATGTCCACTGCTCAACATAGCCCTTTGCTTAAAATTTACACAGGTATCAGTCCTGAGCCACCAGCATCCAGCGATCTTTATATGAGTATAATATAATGTTATGAAAATGTATTCCTCAAAGGAATAAATAATATAAGGAATGGTAAGATATGCTGTAACTAAGTTTTGGTAGTACTCAAAACCATGAATATTGTATTCAATCTATTTATTTATCTATTATATATTTATTAACCCATGCAAACTCAACTATTTAATGGGAAAAAGACTGCGCTACCGTGATGACATTTACTGCCGAACTGTAAAATTTTAATATCTTCGGGGAGGGGGCTTTTATGTATTAATGATTAATTTCCGTATAATTCAAATGGGTTGACAATTGAAAGCAATACAATTTTAAGCATTTAAAATCACATTCCTATTTTTAGTAACTCCACTACGAGGTATAAAATAAAAGGGTTTGACCTCGTTAATACAAAAGAAGAAGTATACATTTAAACAGATTTTTAAAATACTTCGTTTATTTACTCCTCTTTCAGGAGAGCAGTTAAATGCAATTTAGATTTAATCAAATCATTTAAGCCTCTACCGCCCAGAGGCTTAAAATGTTGAAATAACACTTTTTGCACGAAATAAGTATTATTTCTGTTTAATTTTGAATTTTTTTAGAGAATTAGCTTAGAATATACAAACTAAAACTTTCAATTAAGCTCTTCCTTAATGATGTATATTATGCAATTTTATTGATTTTAAAAGCATATTCATTTTTAAAAGCATATTCATTTATGCAAAACTCATTTATATGATTAATTAAAGAGAAAAAAGTTTTTAAAATTTTAAATTGCCCGTGTCAGTTGAAATTTTAAAGACTTTTTCTCTTTAATTAAATCACATAATGTGTTTATGTCTAAATGGTCTACTACAAAAAATATCGTTAGTCAAACCATAAGTACATGTGGAGGATGACCATAAAGCACACATTTAACTAGTAATCTATGTACGTATGTATTTATTTATTATACTGGGTAGACTTAGTTGAAGGCCCATTTTTTTCCATGTATATCGTACAATGTCTCTATGGGCAGATTGAAAACATACATAATAGGCATATAGATTGAAAATAACAATGATTGACAACACATGGCAGAATATAAATTTTTAGAAATAGGAAACCAATAAAAATATTAAAAAAAAAAAACAATTTAAGGTCGTAGTATGACGTTGACTAGTAATAAAGAAAGTTTCAGCCAGCGTACCATGTTTTCATTTCTTTTTACCACTTCTGAACTACCCACAGCCATATCCACCGCTACTTGAGCAGCTGTCGGTTGATTTACTTATTGGTCATATGAGATTGACCATCGATGACAATATACTTACTATGACTTTTTATTTGTAACACTACCTCCTAGACTATAATCTTAAATAAGAGTAGGATACCATTTTTCTTAGTCTCTTGACAATTTTGCACGTATTTATTTATTTCATTTTATTTAATAATCATGTACATACAATATTATAAAATAGAGAAAAAAAACATAAACTAAATATCAGTACAAAGGCAAAATATTCCAAAAAGTATTTCAAATTGAAATAATGTTACCTATATTATTATTCCTATATATATGAAAATTTATCTATGTAAGTAAATTACTTGAACACTAAGACGGCTACAGGTTCACCACCTGTCGTGCTGTCCCATGTAAGCTCCGGATGGAGAGTGGGTTAAAGAGACGTACTTTCTAAAACTCAGCCCACCCTAGTATTGAGCATATGCTTAAATATGATAAAATTTCACATAGTATGTAATGATTTTTCCCATCTTCAACCAATTGGGTTACGTGATCTTAAAAGTTAGTTTGGGTCTATAATAACTTTGATAAAAGCGAAAGAAGAATAAAGTTTTTAAATATCGTGTTACGGTACTTAACCGTACCACAACAATATATCTTTTTTGACTACCCCTTCAGGAATGGTGCACGTAGTTGTATATATTTGTAGTAAGTCTCTTGGGTTAGTAATGTCGGCTTAATGTTACTGTGAGTATATTGTGTATATTGTGTATATATATGTGTGTGTGTGTGTGTGTGTGTGTATGTGTGCGTATATTTAAGTTTAAAAAATGTGTAGGTATACATGTATACAATTTATTATATTCCAATAATTTTTATCTTACTTTAGAAAACTTATGTATGAATACATCGTTGGCTTGGACATAAAAACGGCGACGGGCTCACCACCTGTCACGTTGTCCCGAAAATATCTTCGGTGGAAGGTGGGTCTAAGGGACTTAATTGTCTAAATTAGACCTCTGTCTACCCCTGTATTGGAAATTGCGTGAAGATATTAATAATTTTATATAATAATAATAATAAATACGTAACATTGATAGGGACAACATCAAATGAATTGCTCTGATCCCAAAGTAAACGATGGTACCACAATCATCAACACCACACGAAAATGTGGCTTTCTACATTGACTCGCCCGGGAATCGAACACGGGACCAAATGAAATGACAATCTTCGCCTGATTTTTAGGTAGATTCTAGATAGCTAGTGAAAAGAAGATCACAAGGACTTATCTTCTGATTTACTTTTCACTAATGCTTATTTGGGACCACGTGACAGGCGGTGAGGCTATCGCAGTCTTGGTGTACACGTCGAAATATATTTTACAAAAATATTCTTAAAGTTATATAAACCATCCATAACTCGAGATTTCATAACACAATTATTTTTCCGCTAGCGGATTTCGAGCCCGAATCCCTTAACTTCGAAAACAGGTCACTACCAAATATGCTTTCGAGTCGACGGGTATTTTTTATATAATAATTTTATTCGTAAAAAAAGGTTAAAAAAGTACTTTCATTCTCACTACCATTAATCTGATAGCGGTTGAAAAAATGCAGAGTTTATATTTCGAGCAGTCTCAGCCTTATAAATGGCGAACTTTTAAAAAGAGGTAAGCTTTCTGAAATGTTTAATCAAATTTTACTATTGCTACTTGCTGTTTTTAGAAAAATCGAATGAATTTTTTTAAGTGAACTCTTCTTTGGCATCGTTGTGATTTAAACCACGATGATGCCAAAAAAAAATTCACCGACTAAATAGACAAAATTAATTAAAAAGAATTACTTTCCAAAACATTCGGAAAATAGTGTTAAATTTGAAGAGCAAATTTCCTTTTTGAGTCCCGATAGCAGAGTGGTTGGGTGATTTACGTCGTTGGGCATAAACACGGCGACAGGCTCACCATCTGTCACGTTCTCCCAAATACAAATAATATCTACGGTTGAAGATGAATCGAAAGTACTTAATTGTCTAGACCTCTGTCTACGTCTGTATTGGGAATGGTGTGAAGATATTTTTATTTTTTTTTATTATTTTATTTTTTTTCTAGCGTTAATTCAAAAATGGGCTGACAGTGTACTTGATATTGAGTGGTTGTTGCAGCCGATATTTCCTGCAAACCATTTCAAAGGAAGGTTACAAATGTGTCATTAGCCCGGCGACTTCGAGGGAATGCGTCATATACCCTTTAAACCTTAACCTTAGCAAAAATAAAGAGCGTAGTACTGATCCAGAGGAGTCCTAGGTAGAGAAGAAGTCTATTATTTGAACACACTATTGACTTAATGTGCATAAACTTTGCCTCTCATATCAGTGTGTAAACCATATATGCATAAACCTTGTAAAATGGGAAAGAACTGTTCCGCAATTTGAAATGTATCATATGGTTTCATTCAATATAGAATTATTATTGTATATTACA
>JAGSMR010000277.1:0-42500 GCA_029286605.1 Sericinus montela | reverse complement strand
CTGGAGAATCCCTTATTACAAGCTTCAACATTATTTTGGGCCACGGACGGGGTTTGTGTATACGTCAGAGAGGATATATGTTCTCAGCGCCTCGGCAGCCTTGTAGGTAGAGACCTGTCCACCCTTTGGCTACGCATAGACAGCGACGACCACCCTTGCGTCTATGGGTGCCTCTATAGGTCCCACAGTGATAATGCCGAAACTGACCGACTCATCGACCACATCCAAATGGCTGCAGATTCCGTGCTACAGCAGATCCCATCCGCAGAGATCGTCGTACTCGGCGACTTTAGCGCCCACCACGCCGAATGGCTACGATCTCGAACCACTGATCATGCAGGGAGATCTGTATTTGACTTTGCCTTAGCATATGATCTGATACAACTGGTGACTTCTTCTGCTGACCTCTCATCCGGACGGCTATGTGGTCTCTGTTGAAGCCCCTTTGGGTTCATCGGGCCACCGCCTGATTCGGAGTAAAGTGCCTATTATGTGCCCATTACGGTCGCGATATGCAGCACTACAGGTCGGTACATTGGGAAGGATGCGATCTTTCTTTTGCATCCTACCCATGGGGGCAGGTTTGCTTCTCGCTGGATAGTCCCGACGGCGTTGCAGATTCCGTCGCCGATGTGGTGCTTCAAGGAATGGAACTTTTCGTTCCTTCCTCTATGGTGCCCAGAGGTGGTAGATCTAAGCCATGGTTTGGTAGCACATGCAGAATGGCATCTCGTCAAAAGTAGCAGTGCTACTGATCCTGGGTTTATGTATTGGCGTCCCGGGATTCAAATACTAGCGTTTTTAAGAAGAAGTAGAATAACCTGCCGCCAGGTCCTTCAAAAGAGTAGTTGCTGCGGCAAAGTCCGAGCACATTGGCAGAATTGGTGAGAAACTGGTCTGTCTTCCTTCGGGAACTCATGCGTTCTGGTCCCTCGCCAAGGCTGTTCAAGGGAATTTCAGTCAGCCATCACTACCACCTCTGCACAGGAGGACATCGTTGGCCCATGACGCAAAAGAGAAAGCCGATCTTCTAGGTTCTCTTTGCGTCCAACTCGACTCGATGACAGGGGAACTCACCGCCGACCATCCCGTGCAGTGAGTGCTCTATGCCGGACATCTGGGTCTTTCAGAGCTCAGTGCGACAAGCACTCCTCTCCTGGATATCCAGAAGTCGAGTGGGCCCGATGGTGCCCCCATAGTGCTAAGGATGTGCTCCAGAGTTGGCACCGGTTCTAACGCGTTTTTTCGGTACTCCTACTCTGAAGGCGTCGTCCCGATGACATTGAAGACAGCTTTGGTGCACCTGATCCCTAAGAAAGGCGACCGCTCAGACCCGGGCAACTACAGACCGATCGCTATCACCTCCTTGTTCTCCAAAATAATGGAGTCCATTATAAACTGCCAGCTCCGGAGGGACTAGGAGGAGCACTAGTTGATTAGTTACTGCCAGTATGGCTTCCGTCGGGGTCGCTCAGCTGGTGATCTTCTTGTGTACCTCACTCATCGATAGGCGGAGGCAGTAAAGAGCAAGAAGGAGGCCCTGGTAGTTAGCTTAGATATAGCAAAGCCTTTGATTGGGTGTGGCACAAAGCGTTTCTCTCGAAGCTTCCATCATATGGGCTTCCTGAGAAATTTTGCAATTGGGTCTCTAATTTTCTCACAGACCGGATTATCAAGGTCGTAGTTGACGGTCCATGCTCGGACTCCAAGTCTGTGAACGCTGGTGTCCCACAAGGCTGTGTGCTATCGCCAACCCTGTATCTTCTGCATATCAATGATTTGTTACAAATTAGTAACATTCATGCAGATGACAGCACTGGTGATGCCCTTTATACCGGCCGTGCCAATATTTCTCGGGAACACGTCGACGAGTACCGGAACAAACTTGTGTCTGAAGTCGAGATTTTGTTAGACAAAGTCTCGGACTGACGCCGACTAAATTTAGTCCAGTTCAACCCTAAAAGACACAAGTTTGCGCGTTTACCGCTAAAAGAAACCCTTCGTCGTGTCACTTCATTTTGAGAGCACTCTAGTTGCCTCAGCCAGTATCGGAATCCTTGGCGTCAACATATCGAGTGACGTTCAGTTTCACGGTCACTTGAAGGAAGGCCAAATTGGCCTCTAAGAAGCTTGGCGTAATCAGTAGAGCACGACAGTACTTCACGCCGGCCCAACGCCTGCAACTTTATAAGGCGCAGGTTCGGCCGCACATGGTGTACTGTTCGCATCTCTGGGTGGGGCACCCCAGTGTCAGCTCCTTCCATTTGACCGTATCCAACGAAGAGCGGCTCGAATCGTCGACGACCATGTTCAATCTGATAGGCTAGATTGCGAAGAAGATTAAGATTAGGCATTGCGAAGAGTTGCTGCATCTCTTTGCATTTTACAAGATGCAAAGAGATACGGGAGTGTTCTGAGGAATTGTTCGGATTAATCCCAGACGCTAAATTTCACCATCGAACCTTACGGCATAGTCAAAATTCCATCAACACCATCTTGATGCTTGGCATTCCACCACAGTGCGTTTTTTCGTGGAATTTTCTGCCACGCACTTGCATTTTATGGAATGTGCTGCCGTCAGCGGTTTTTCCGGACCGATACGACTTAGGGACCGTCAATAAAAGAGCCTATAGCTTTCTCAAAGGCCGGAAGGCGAAAGGCAGGAAGACGAACCAGTTTCTCGCCAATTCTGCCAATGTGCACGGACTTTGCCGCAGCAACTACTCTTTGAAGGACCTGGCGGCAGAGTTATTCTACTTCTTCTTAAAAACGCTAGTATTTGAATCCCGGGACGCCAATACATAAACCCAGGACCGGTAGCACTGCTGCTTTTGACGAGATGCCATTCTGCATGTGCTACCAAACCATGGCTTAGATCTATCACCTATGGGCACCATAGAGGAAGGAACGAAAAGTTCCATTCCATGAAGCACCACATTGGCGACGGAATCTGCAACGGCGTCGGGACTATCCAGCGAGAAGCAAACCTGCCCCCATGGGTAGGATGCAAAAAAAGATCGTATCCCTTCCCAATCTACCGACCTGTAGTGCTGCATATCGCGACCGCAATGGGCACATAATAGGCACTTTACTCCGAATCAGGCAGTGGCCCGATGAACCCAAAGGAGCATCAACAGAGACCTCATAGCCGTTCGGATGAGAGGTCAGCAGAAGATCCAGCACCTTCCGTGTATGATATTCGACATCCGGAACCCGCGTTGGCGAAGTAACCAGTTGTGTCAGATCATATGTTAAGGCAAATTCAAAAACAGATCTCCCTGCATGATCAGTGGTTCGAGATCGTAGCCATTCGGCGTGGTGGGTGCTGAAGTCGCCGAGTACGAAGATCTCCGCGGATGGGATCTGCTGTAGCACGGAATCTGCAGCCATTTGGATGTGGTCGATGAGTCGGTCAGTTTTCGGCATTACCGCTGTGGGACCTATAGAGGCACCCACAGACGCGAGGGTGGTCGTCGCTGTCTATGCGTAGCTAAAGGGTGGACAGGTCCCTACCTTCAAGGCTGCCGAGGCGCTGAGAACATATATCCTCTCTGACGTATACATAAACCCCGTCCCGTGGCCCAAAATAATGTTGAAGCTTGTAATAAGGGATTCTCCAGTACCGATGGTGCTGGTGCGATACTCCTGGGGTAGATTTTTTCATCCGCTATCATATTTTGAGGAAGAGGGGTGTGTGGGGCTCCGGTTACCTGCACTCACCAGACGAAACGCAGAGGATTTATTGAACTTCTACTTTACGCAGGTATTCTGTGAGGTCGTGGTACTTCCTCGGTCGGCCGGCCCATATATGCAACAACAAAAGCTAATGCGAGGCTCTACCACTGTTAAAACTAAAACTGTTAAAACTGTTGATACTTACTAAATGATATATTTGAATACGTGCTAATTACTCGTGTACCTAAATATTACTAAATTATAAATAAATAATAATAAATATCTTCACGCTATTCCCAATACAGGGGTAGACAGAGATCTAGTCTAGACAATTATTTCCCTTCGACCCACCTTCCACCGAAGATATTATCGGGACGACCTGACAGGTGGTGAGCCCGTCGCCGTCTTTATGGCCAAGCCACCGACATAATTCGTACATGGGATTTTGAAAACCCCATTGGTACGAGTCTGCCTCCTGGGGATCGACCTCGGGTCTCTCGACTCGAAATTCCGACTACCCAACCACTCGGCTTGTTGTGACGTCGTGACTTTATTGTTAAGTTGGTACTGAAATTTGCAACAACAAACAAAATTATTTCCTAAAAACAGAACTTGAATTTCAATGTTTTTTATTTAAATTAATAACAGGAACGTACAGATTTTTTTCTTCCAGTTTAAAACCATTTGTCAATTTAAGTTTTAATTAGAAAAATTGCATATCACAACTAATATTCGATATATGTAAGTAGTAGGCTTATGGTTGTATGATCTGAATTCTAAATTATCATAACATCTCTAAATGTGGAAATAAGTACTAAATCGTGGCAACTTTATGGTCAGTTTTGATGATCAAACCGAGCGTGCCTGATGTTAACGAATTCGTTGTAAACGTGTACAAATTACTTGGTTTAGCGATCAAAACTGTTAATCCTAGGATGAGCTGCGATGAACGCATCGCTGGAGGTAAAGGTGGACAAGTTGCCGTAAAATTAAAAATAATAAATTATATTTGTTATGTCATAAAATACGGATACAATAGTCTGGTTGGTAGAGACTAACTTAGAAGGTAACGGTAGCGTGTACAAATCTCGTTTGTGTGATGAATGTGAATGTTTGTTCTAGATTCATGGATGTCTTTATGTATTTATAAATATGCGTAAAATATGAATAGAATGCATAGAAGTTGCATGCAATTATATTGTACCGTTGGCTTAAAAATATAGCCGCCCATAGTCTCACCACTTGTCCAGTTCTGTAGAAGCTTTGGTAAAAAGGGGGTCGAAATGACTTAATTTTTACACCTCTGTCTACTCCATAAAGAAGGAGGGAAATTGCATAAATGAAGATATATTTAATTATGGAGCCACTATTTCATAACTTCTATTTATAATTATGCAAAATTACGGCTAAGAGCCGTAATTTTGCACTTAGTTCCTTTACCTTCACTTCGGACGCTACTGCACATCTTCGGTCTGATTATTTTAGTCTGATATTTTCAAGATGGTTGAAAATCCATGTATAAAGTATTTATGAAATAAAGTCACGATAGCCGTGTGGTTGGGTGGTCGGAATTTCGAGTCGAGGAATACAAATTCGATACCCTGGTGGCAGGCTCACACCAATAAGTTTATCAAAAAATTATTTACGAATCATATCGTTGGCTTGGACATAAAAACTGCGACGGGCTTACCACTTGTCGCGTTGTCCCGAAAATATCTTCGGTGCAAGGTGGGTCAAAGGGACTTAATTGTCTAGACTAGGCATCTGTCTACCCCTGTATTGGGAATTGCGTGAAGACATGTTTTTATGATTTTTCCAGAAACTCCAGGATTTTATATATGGGGTATTTGCAAATAAAATATCGATCTACCCTTAGTGTAGTATGTTTTAGTTTGTATTGTTTAGTGTAGTGTAGTATGTAGTGTTTAGTGTAGTCTAGTATGTTTTCTTGTAATGTTATCCAGTAGTACGTTGAGTTTTATAGTAAAAATAGGTTATATCAAAAATATCGAGTTAATAAAATCTGCGCGAAAATCGCACGATGTCGAAATAGACCATCCGACTTTCATTTGGTTTCCACTTCCATTAAACAAATTGATGCTAGAAAAATGAGGATTTTAAAATTTGATAAATAAAATAATAAATAAATATCTTCACGCAATTCCCAATACAGGGGTAGACAGAGGTCAAGTCTAGACAATTAAGTCCCTTTGACCGACCTTCCACCGAAGATATTTTCGACAACGTGACAGGTGGTGAGCTCGTCGCCGCCTTTTATGTCCAAGCCAACGATGAAATTCGTACATAAGTTTTTGAAAAACTCATTGGTACTGCCACCTGGGGATCGAACTCGGGTCTCTCGACTCGAAATTCCGACCACCCAACAACTCTGCTATCGTGACTCGTTACTTGATACACTCCAATATTCGGAGAGTAATCCGATAATTTTGTTTATAGTAAAGTATTAAAATGTGTACTTGAGATAAAGCTCTGGAGTTAAAATGGGAAATTTATTTGGCCCTAAAATATCTTTTTAACAGAGCGAAGCGAAGGTTTGCAGGTGCGAATCCCACAAGGCGTAAACATTTGAGTGATGAATAAGAATGTTTATATTCGTGCTACGGACAATAACATATAAACTAATATTTATGTAATTATATGTATTTTAGTATATACATCGTAATCTAGGACATAAAGATTGCGATTGACTCACCGCCTGTCCCTCTGTTCCAAATATGCTTCAGTAAAAAGTGTATCGACAAAGATTTCATTGTTTAGACCTCTGCCTACCATAGTATGCGTAAAGATGTAAAAAAATACCAGAGCATAATTTTGCAGGCCCGTGACGTGCAGCAGCATCAAGGTTAAAGAGCCAGGTACTGCAATAGACAATCCGCTTGCCAAATGTGGCGATTATGGCAAACTCTACTAACAGGAAAGGCCCTGCAGTTGTCAAATTATATATGTAAGTAAATTACCATATCCACAACTGGGAAAAACCCTTTCTTGCCGACTTATGACGTTGTTAGTCTTCTTTATAAATATACAAATCAATATTAATTTAAGCTTAAAGCGACAGGTTTACCACCTGTCGCGTTGTCACATTTTAGGGCCGGTGTAGTGTGTTTCTAAAGGTGCGGTAGGAGTAGGTAAATTTTGATTAAAAAAAACACTATAAAATTCGCTCTCCGGATATCTACACAATACTGGGGAGGTCTAAATAGAATCGTCATTTTACTTATTTGAGACAGTGTGGCAAATAGTCTACCTGTCGCCTTAGCTTCCAGGCCATCGATACAAATTTTATCATTAAAAAAGTCAAAGCGCAAAACATTGCTGGCCCCGTATTGGCACAACACCCGTAAACAAGCCCGGTATTGGGAATGGCGTGAAGATATTATCTATAAAAATAATTAACGCCACATTTTGCGATATGTTATGTGTGGTTGATCAGACCCCATCAAATGATGCGTGAAGATATTTATGTAAAAGTATGCTGGATAGTATTACAGGATACCGAAAGTTTACGCATAGCTGTAGAAATACGATTGGGAGCATCTATTTGTCAAATACATCGATTTCCTTATGGCAGCGTCGACGACGAGCTAGGTTCGTCACAGCTACTTGACTGAAATTGTTTCCATAAATATCTTCTCGATTTTAGAGCCTTGTGGAATATTTAGGGAAGATGATAAGAGACCCGACGGCTTGACATTAGTCCCATGGGAGAGAGGCAAAGCACTTGTGTGGGACGCTACTTGCGTCGATAAAATATCGGCCTATCACATCAAGGGTAGGGTAAGGTTCGATATGGGCTGAGGCGGCATCAGAGGCAGCTGAATCGGCTAAAGGGCGTAAATATGAGTCTTTGAAAGGAAACTATATATTTGTTCCATTTGCCGTAGAGACGATCGGTCCGTGGGGTCCTTCTTCTAACTTCATATAAATGAAAGTGTATATAGGCGACCATTTCATCTCTGCAGACATATATATATATATACATATATATATATATATATATATATATATATATATATATATATATATATATATATATATATATATATATATATATATATATATATATATATATATATATATATATATATATATATATATATATATATATATATATATATATATATATATATATATATATATATATATATATATATATATATATATATATATATATATATATATATATATATATATATATATATATATATATATATATACTTTCTCGTCCCCTAGTTATAACTTAAAAAGTGTAGCGACGGAGATAAAAAGTATCTCACGCCATATTAAACCTACATGTTAAACCTGTTTGTGAAGGAATTGTAGGCCATATTTTCAACAAAAAAAAATTTTAATTTCGTATCTGTATTCAATATAGGCCAAAGATTTCGAAGACGATTCGGACGATCACACCATCTTATGGGGGACCCCATAAGATGGTGTGATTCGATCGATCGGGTCCCACACTGCGCTGCCACTGAAAACTTTTCTTCCCCAACGGTTGTCAGTTCTGCAAGCTAGCTGGTCAGCCCATTGCCACTCAGCGTGTTTTCTTTTACCAATTAATTTATTTTTAACCAATTTAATTAAAATCCATTCAAAGATTATAGGCGACGCGCCAAAAATATGTACCGTTTTCTTACTTACACTATTTTATAGTTATATATTTTTAAAACTTAAGTAAGTTGCTTGCTTTCCTTTTGTTTCTATTAAATTAAGAGCGACGTGCGCCGTATGTGTAATTACATAGGTAGATGCATACTTATAAGCGGGGCTAATTCCTTCCTTGACTAGTTACTGACACACGACCTATGCACGAGGAGCTGCACTTCGTTGCGCTCAAATTATAGATAAAATAGCGTTGCTTTATTTCCAATAAACATTAAGGCATGAGTGTGTCACAGAAATCCAAAAATCTAAATATCGATACTTACATTTATCATATTTGCAGGTTAGAAATACATAGCATAGTAACATGTTTAAATATTAATAAACACAGAACACAGATAGGATCGAGGTCACAATACACTTACACTAACTCCAATTGCGTTCGTGTAAATGACGTCGCTTCAAAACATCGTTAGAGTAAATTGGAGGAGGCTATAATAACCAAAGTTAAAGCGTGTAAATAAAAACCTCAAAACTTTTGCCATTAAGGATAACATGCTTAGTCAGGGTTAATAAGAAAACAGATGTAAACATTTCAACTGATTTCGCAGCTGTTGCATGCATGTAATTTTTTTTGTTCATCAACAACCATTTTAACATTACCTAACGGTACGTACTTAGAATATCGCAATAGTTACTAACTGATAGAGACATATAGATGCCGTCATGTTAGTCGGTAACGAGTAGTAGGTTGTTGTGTTTGATTTATTATTGCGGTTTGTTTGATTTTGGTATAATTTATTTATTTATTTAATACATAAATAGACAGGGACAACATCACATCATCACGTACATTGCTCTATCCCCAAAGTAGTAAAGTACTTGCTTTATGTAATCAGAAACAACGAAAGTACCGTAAACACCCAGACCCGAAACAATGCAGAAGTAATCGAACCTCCTTTAGAATACGACAAAGGGACGCCCACATATTCCTGTGGTTGTGTAATTATGTATGTAATGTGTGTAAAAAAAAATGTATGTAATTATGTATGTATGTATGTATGTATGTATGTATGTATGTATGTATGTATGTATGTATGTAAGTCTGTATGTATGTAAGTATAAATATATTACATTAAAGTCGCTTCGCTAAATCCTTCATACATTAAATTCACTTGCTTAAACCTCTTTCCAATTTTAGAAGTATTAACACAAGCGAAGTTTCAACTTAAATTTCACTTTCTTCTCCAAGTGCACTTCTAATGTTGTGACATGCAAGATTTTTAGCGTAAAGAAGAAACAGTTTAAGATCTCTTAAAATAAGGGTTAATGCAGGCTAGAGAAATGCAGAGTAAATATTTTTGCAAGTATATTAATAGTTTTTTTAAAGAAATAAGTCTCTAAATATATTTCTATCTTAGTTTGTTTTGTTTACTGAGATCTCTAATATTGTAGCTCAAAAAATAATTCATCTACAAAAGTAGGTCATTGGACGAGAAATAAGTCAAATAAGCTTTAATGAAAATTAAATACATACATGCATATATACAACGTCATATACATTTCTCTGAATTAAGTATCTAAAGAACTTATGTAATGGAATCGGAAACAACGAAGGTACCACAAACAAAACCCGAGAGAATGTAGAGAAATCAGTCTTTTTTTTTGTCCATGAGTGACACATACCTATTTCAAAAATTTACAATAATATCCACGTTTGGCAAGCGAATTGGCGATCGTGGTGCTGGACACGTCGCAACTTAGAAACTGGTTTCAGGTCACTGGTACGTCTAGTCATAATCTGGTGAATTTTTCAGGATGGTGATATCCCTTTGTGGCGGATGATATGCTTAAGGTAAAAAGATAACTGCTCGCCATATCGTAATCTGCTATCGTACTCGTATATATGTGTGTAATCGAAGGAACTTCAATAGCGCGATGTAAGGTGATGAAATGTTTCCTAAATTGTCCGCAACTACCGAGCTTCTCATGTGGGAGTTATATAGATGTCGTCACAGGCCACCACTCAACTATTTGTCGTCCAAACCATCAAAGCGTATGCTTTGATGGTTTGGGCACGTCGAACGAATGAGTGAAGAAAATATACAGCGTGAAAGTTAACAATAAAAGGGGTCTGTGTCAAGTAAATAAAAGGATTTTGTGGACTATAAATATCCTCCACTGTTCCCGGTCCATCGACACGATATCAGGCTTGTTTGTCGGTTTTTGCTTGTATGGGCCGGTCTCAGTAGACCCTGGCGCGGTATAATTCGAGCAAAACCGCCGGCGAGTACTTATAGTAACGCAATTTCCGTTTCACGAGACTGTATTTCAGAGCAAGCTCCTCATGCTAATATTATAATTACTATTTTATATTGATAAATAATTATATATTATTATTAATAAAGCAGAAATAGCATTGCATTGCTGCTTAATTGGAGAGGTTAACAGGAATACTAGTAATGTTATTTGTCATTGCTAATATTATTTATATATTTATTTAGAGTCACGATAGCCAAGTGGTTTGGTTGTCCGAATTTCGAGTCAACAGGCCTGAGTTCAAACCCGCTGATGACAGGCTCGTACCAATGGGTTATTTTTCAAAACTTATGTA
Organism: Sericinus montela; assembly: GCA_029286605.1. Classification (NCBI taxonomy): domain Eukaryota; kingdom Metazoa; phylum Arthropoda; class Insecta; order Lepidoptera; family Papilionidae; genus Sericinus; species Sericinus montela. The sequence continues at coordinate 31,585 of JAGSMR010000277.1, read as the reverse complement.
CAATTTTATCGTTAGCTTGACATTGAGATGGCGACAGGCTCACCACCTTACACGTTGTCCCGAAAATTTCGTAATATTCAAATTATCTGTTTGTAATATTCAAATTATCATTTGTTACTACGTATATATGAATATATACGGTACATATATCTTCTTCTTCTTCAAAATAACATTTCTTTACAATTTTTGTCTGTCTGTCTGTCTGTCTGTTAGTTCCGGTTAATCTCTGAAACGACTGGTTTTAACGGGACTATCAATCTAGAAAAAGCATTTCTACATTGACCCGTCCGGGAAAACCGGTGAGTATAGCTTTTCGTAAAAGCATTAACACCAACTAGTCCTTTACCCATGTCCAACGTTAGATGAAAGTACTCCTTAGCAGACTAGTGTTTAAATTAAAATAAATGCTTCTTCATATAAAATAAAGCTTTTGTTGCACAATTCAAATGTTTTTGAGCTTTTCATTTTTGGAATTGAAAAATAAATAAGTTTTTTATTTCTAACTGCCGACTAAAAGCCATTTACTTGCCCTTTTATGCTGAGTGCATAATAAGATTAACGATTCTCGTAATTGGATTCCAAATCCATTTGACCTTTTCAGCTCGCCCAAATCTTTAGAGACTGATTTTAGCAGTCGAACTTAAAAATAATAAAATAATTCCCAGAAACGTAGAGCTGTGGATCCAAGTGACCAATAATTTCATTTTCACAGTTAGCCACTTTTCAAAGTTCAATGTTGGGATGGCAACACTAAACATTTTAAAAGCAGCGTTGAGAATCAGCTCGTAGTAAAATCGTCAAAATAAAAAATTAAAAGAAAATCTTTCGCCAGCTGAGGGCTACAGACAACTCTATAACGTATTCTTTAACTAGTATGAACTTATGAAATAAAATGTCAAGTTCTAAAACATGTAATAGTAAAATATTAAACTGAAATAATTTTTTTTCCGCATGATATGCTGAAGTTCCAATGGGATTTTAAATTACTTAGAGTAAACAGGAGCGTAATTGATAGTTTCCCTGTGTTCGAAGGTCAGAGCTGCGGATTCGAATCCAGCTAGCCGTTAACATCGACTCATATGTTTATATGTATATATAAAAGACGACGGTAGGCTGACCATCTGATGTCCCAGGTGAGCTTCCGTAAAAGTCAGTCGATATATATAAATTGTCTAGATTTCTGTATACCCAAGTAGTGGAAATATGCTAAGATAAAATTAAATAGCCTATCTAAGCTACCAATACTACAATATATAGTATATTTTATATAACTATATATTATAAAAAAAGTCACGATAGCCGAGAGGTTGGGTGGTCGGAATTTCGAGTTTTTCAAAGTATGTCACATTTTAGATGAAAGAACACGTTAATTAAAAATTAATCGCATACTTGACCTGCCTCGGATAAGATTCTGAGCTTAAAAATTACGAAATGCCAATGTCAAAGTATGAGATGTAAAACATTTTATTATTTTTACATAATATATATACGCATCATTTGATGCGGCCTGATCAGCCACACAGAACAGATAGTAAAATTTAGGCTTTATTATTTTTATAAAAATGTCTTCAGGACATTCCCAATACCCCAGTATTGGGAATGGCGTGAAGACAGTTTTGGGATAACAGAGGTTTAGACAATTAAGTCCTTTCGACCCACCTTTCACCAAAGATTTTTTTGAGTGAAGGTGACAGGTGGTGACCCTATCGCCTTCTTCATATCCAAATCAACGATATCTATCGTACAAAAGGTTTTAAAACCCCACGTACATGAGCCTTCCGTAACCACCGATGACCCAACCACACGAATAGCCGTGTGGTTGAGTCGGCACGGTATATAATATTTTTTTTCAATTATTTAACTATATTTAACGACTTTTTATGAAAATACACTGTTGTTGTAGATCAGGGATGAACTCTAAGGAAAAAGTGGGTCCTTTTAATAAAAAATATATTTCAGTAACATTATAAAACAAATTTGCTTCTTCTTTATAAAATTTCATTAAAAATATTCATTATATAATAAACATATAATTAATATTTTAAATAAAATAATTATCTTCACGCAATTCCCAATACAGGGGTAGACAGAGGTCAAGTCTAGACAATTAAGTCGCTTTGACCCACCTTCCACCGAAGATATTTTCGGGACAACGTGACGGTGGTGAGCCCGTCGCCGCCTTTATGTCGAAGCCAACGATGAAATTCGTTCATAATTTTTGAAAAACTCATTGGTACTGCCACCTGGGGATCGAACTCGGGTCTCTCGACTCGAAATTCCGACCACCCAACAACTCTGCTATCGTGACTTCATTATAAAACATCTTAGCTTTCGACTTTGCTTCGGCATTAACTAATTTTAATATTGAGTCGCTATTTAATAAAAGCATCACGTTTCTCCTTAAACACGAAACTCGCTCCAAAATTCATTATTTTAGGCAGTAATTAGCTGTAATTGAAACTAAATACTAATTTGTTATTTAAGCGAACGTTGTCGGCGTAATCAAAATTAATTTATATGTTTATTATGAAGAACTATAAGTTGGATAACAATCACTGTCGAAAATTTGCAAAGAGGTGTTTCGTAGTTGATTAAAATTATGATTATTTTCCGTTTTAAAATTACATTGTTACTTTCATAAATTTAATTTCATACAGTTGTTTGAATTAAAATATTTTGTTTAATTCTGATGTTTCTGCGCTGTGACTTATCGCAAATAGAAAACAAATAATAAATTGTAACACTTTTCTGTAAAATAATTAATTCAAAACTTTTTAATGTTTCATTTGTATCGTTGGCCAGGAAGATAAGGCGATTGGCAGACAATTTGCCACACTGTCTCAAATAAGTAAAATGCTGATTCTATTTAGACCTCCTCAGTATTATGTAGATTACGAGAGCGAATTTTATAGGGTTATTTTAATAAAAATTTAGTCCTACCGAATCACACTTCATCGGAACTAATATAGACAACGCGACAGGTAGTAAACCTGTCGCTATATGCTTAAATTAATATTGATTTGTAAATCTTATAAATAAAGAAGACTAAAAATAGCATTAATCTTTATAAATAAAGAAGACTAAAAATATCATTAATCGGCAAGACACGGTTTTGCCCAGTTGTGGATATGATAATTTACTTACATATATACTTTGATAACGGCCTACAAAAGTATACTGCAAGACCTTTATCGTTAGTAGTGTTTACCATAATCGCCACATTTGGCAAGCGGATTAGCGATTGCAGTATCAGGCTCCTTACACTTGATGCTGAAGCACGTCACGGGCCTGCAGAATTATGTTCTGGTATTTTTCCATAATGTTATTCCGTCATCTGTATGTAGCCATCATTTGTTTTTTATATATTTACGCATGCTGAGGTAGGCAGAGGTCTAAACAATGAAATCTTTGTCGATACACTTTTACTGTAGCATATTTGGAACAGAGTGACAGGCGGTGAGTCTATCGCTGTCTTAATGTCCTAGATTACGGTGTATATACTAAAGTATATATATTTACATAAATATTTGTTTATATGTTATTGTCTTTACCACGAATATAAACATTCTTATTAATGTGGCCTAGTGGAATTCGAACCTGCAAACCTTCGTGTTGCTTTCGTAATTAATAATATAATTTTCTATTTATATTAAACTCCAGGACAACTACAATAGAAAATAATATATAATATTTGTTAAAAAATACGATAAAAAGTCACGACAGCCGAGTGGTTGGGTGGTCGGAATTTCGAGTCGAGAGACCCGAGTTCGATCCCAGGTGGCAGGCTCGTACCAATGGGTTTTTCAAAACCTTATGTACGAATAACATCGTTGGCTTGGACATAAAGGCGGCGACGGGCTCCCCACCTGTCACATTGTCCCGAAAATATCTTCGGTGGAAGGTGGGTCGAAGGGACTTAATTGTCTAGACTAGACCTCTGTCTACTCCTGTATTGGGAATTGCGTGAAGATATTCATATTTAAATTTTTATTTATAATTGTTAAAAGATATTTTAGGGCCAAATAAATTTCCCATTTTAACTCGAGAGCTTTATCTCAAGTACACATTTGCTATAAATAAAATTATCGGATTACTCTCCAAATATTGGAGTGTAGCAAAGTTTAAAATTCTTAATTTTTCCAGCCTCAATTTGTTTAATGGAAGTGGAAACCAAATGAAAGCCGGATGGTCTATTTCGACATCGTGCGATTTTCGCGCAGATTTTATTAACTCGATATTTTTGATATAACGTATTTTCACTATAAAACGTTTACGTACTACTAGATAACACTACAAGAAAACGTACTAGAATACACTAAGGGTAGATCGATATTTTATATTCAAATACCCTCATATATAAAATCCTGTAGTTTCTGGATGAATCATAAAAATATCTTCACGCAATTTCCATTACAGGGATAGACAGAGGTCTAGTCTAGACAGTTAAGTCCCTTTGACCCACCTTCCACCGAATATATTTTCGGGATAACGCGACAGGTGGTGAGCCTGTCGCAGTCTTTATGTCCAAGCCAACGATATAATTCGTAAATAAGTTTTTGATAAACCCATTGGTATGAGTCTGCCACCTGGGGATCGAATTCGGGTCCCTCGACTCGAAATTCCGACCACCTAACCACTCGGCTATCGTGACTTCTCATACATTTGGAAAAAATTTATTGAAAAAAAAAAACGTAAATTTTATAAATACTTTAAATATGGACAAAATATTATACTTTGTAATGTAAACGACAACCGAGTGGTTGGGTGACTGGAATTCAAATCAAGGGATTAGATTTCGATCTCGAGGAGTGAACCTATGGGGTTTTGGAAATTTTAGGATAATTTTACATTATGGGCTTGGACACTGTGTTGTCCCAGATAGGCTCCGGTAATATGGGTCGAAAAACAAAATATAATATTGTTATTATTATTATATGTTCGTGTATAGTCCCGGACAAAATAGCCACAGAGAACAGATCGCTAAGTGTCAGGTTCGTTCCATGGCTACATAACTAAATATAATAATAGTTTTAAAATTAAAATTCTTAATTAAATTAAAACAAAAGTTTGCGATAAAAGTGAAAATTAAAAAGGTAAAAATATATCCTAATTTTAATAATAATACCTTCATTTTCTTCCATTTCACATAATTTAGAGTGCGGCAACGTAATGTATCGACTCGTAAAACACGACATGCTACCCAAAACACTCTAACACTATATTTTACAGCAACATGAGTCAGGTAAAATTTTCACTAAGTTTAACTTTTATTAAATTTTCTATAGTAGTTCATATATTTCGGTTAGTATAACGATATGAATGTAATAAATAAAATATAGAATGTACACTAATCGAGTAAGAGTAAGATGTAAGAATATTGCCGCTCCCTGTCTTCCCGTGGGTGTCGTAATAGGCGACAAAGGAAAGCAGCCCAGATTATTGTTATGGCAACCGATAGATGGCACGACAACCATCTTTAAAAATATCAGACTGAAATAATCAGACCGAAGATGGGCAGCAACGTCCGAGGTAAATGTAAAGCAACTAATTTAATAATATCTCTATAATAAATAATAATAGCTCTATAATAAAATATATCTTCACGCAATTTCCTCCCATCTTTACGGGAAGAAAGAGGTGTAAAAATGAAGTCATTTCGACCCCTTTACCAAAGCTTCTTCAGAACGGGACAAGTGGTGAGACTATGGGCGTCTATATTTTAAGCCAACGGTACAGTATAATTGCATTCAACTTCTATGCATTCTATTCATATTTTACGCATATTTATAAATACATAAAGACATCCATGAATCGAGTACAAACATTCACATTCATCACACAAACGAGATTTGTACACGCTACCGTTACCTTCTAAGTTAGTCTCTACCAACCAGACTATTGTATCCGTATTTTATGACATAACACAAATAATTTATTATTTTTATTTTTACGGCAACTTGTTCACCTTTACCTCCAGCGATGCGTTAACAGTTTTGATCGCTAAAGCAAGTAATTTGCATACGTTTACAACGAATTCGTTGACATTAATTCGTTAACATCATCGTTGTTCATCAAAACTGACCATAAAGTTGCCACGATTTAGTACTTATTTCCACATTTAAAGATTTTATGATAATTTCGAATTCAGATCACACAACCATAAACCTTCTACGTACATACTATATATCGAATATTAGTTATGATATGCAATTTTTCTAATTAAAACCTAAATTGACAAATGGTTTTAAACTGAAAGAAAAAAATCTGTACGTTCTTGAAATTATTTTAAATAAAAACCATTGAAATTCAAGTTCTGTTTTTAGGAAATAATTTTGTTTGTTATTGCATATTTCAGTATTAGTTTAGCAATAAGTCACGACAGCCGAGTGGTTGGGTAGTCGAAATTTCGAGTCGAGAGACCCGAGTTCGATCCCCAGGTGGCAGGCTCGTACCAATGGGTTTTTCAAAAACCCATGTACGAATTATGTCGGTGGCTTGGACATAAAGACGGCAACGGGCTCAACACCTGTCACGTTGTCCCGATAATATCTTCGGTGAAAGGTGGGTCGAAGGGACTTAATTGTCTAGACTAGACCTCTGTCTACCCCTGTATTGGGAATTGCGTGAAGATATTTATTATTATTTATTTATAAAATAAATTTATTATTTTTAAAATTTATTTATAATTTAGTTATATTTAGGAACATGAGTAATTAGCACGTATTCAAATATATCGTTTAGTAAGTATCAAGATTAGCCAAGAGAGTTATTCTTTACTCTTAAAATTCTTTTTGATAGCAGTTTATTTTTTTAACGTAAGAAACATTTAGATATGTGTCTTTAAATATTGCAATGAAATATTTCTGGCCCCTCGGCTCATGCTACAACTCAACTTTTATGTATGTCTTGTTGTAAAAATCGTATTTTACGAGTCGATTTACTGTCAGTGCTCGAAATATCGACAGGCGGAAGGGAAACAGTGGAAGCTGTTTTTATAATTGTCGAGAAAAAGTTTTCAATTCAAAGATTTCAATCAAGTTCTATAATCACCCGATAGTCGAGTTGATAGTGACCTTGGCTTCGAAGCTATGGGTTTCAGGTTTGAATCCCGCTAGGAGCAAACATTTCCGTGATAAATGTGAATGTTTTGTAATTGCCTCCTGAATATTTATATGTATATATTTATCTAAGTAAATATATATCTATGTAAGTATATTGTACCGTTAGCTCGACACTGAGCTGGCGATAGGTTTATCAGCTGTAACATTATCCCAAATACCCTGCGATTAAAAGCTTATTTCTCACATTTCGGCCGAAAGAACGTCATTGCTTCAATGGGCCCTCATATATCCCAACTTGCGGGTAGGGTAAGCTCTGTAGCATATGCTGTTAGAAAATTAATCCGAACAATTCCTCAGAGCACTCCCCGTAGTAAATCTTGTAAAAATGCATAGAGATGCAACATCTCTTCGCAATGCCAGGGGATCTAGCCTATCAGATGGTCATGGTCGTCGACGATTCGAGCCGCTCTTCGTTGGATTCGGTCAAATGGAAGAAGCTGACATTGGGGTGCCCCCGCGCAGAGATGCGAACAGTACTCCATGTGCGGTCGAACCTGCGCCTTATAAAGTTGCAGGCGGTGGGCTGCCATGAAGTGCTGTCGTACTCTACTGAGCACGCCAAGCTTCTTAGAGGCTAATTTGGCCTTCCTTCCAAGTGACCGCGAAACTGAACGTCGCTCGATATGTCGACGCCAAGGATTCCGGTACTGGCTGAGGCATCTAGGGAGTGCTCTCAAAATGAGGTGACACGACGAAGGGTTTCTTTTAGCGGTAAACGCGCAAACTTGTGTCTTTTAGGGTTGAACTGGACTAAATTTAGTCGGCCCCAATCCGAGACTGTCTAACAAAGTCTCGACTTCAGACACAAGTTTGTTCCGGTATTCGTTGACGTGTTCCCGAGAAATATTGGCACGGCCGGTGTATAGCGCATCACCAGTACAGTCATCTGCATAGCAATGAATATTACTAATTTGTAACAAATCATTGATATGCAGAAGAAATAGGGTTGGCGATAGCACACAGCCTTGTGGGACACCAGCGTTCACAGACTTGGAATCCGAGCATGCACCGTCTACTACGACCTGGATGCTCCGGTCTGTGAGAAAACTAGTGACCCAATTGCAAAATTTCACGGGAAGCCTAGGATGGAATTGAGGATGAAAGCTTCGAGAGAAGCGCTTTGTGCCACACCCGATCAAAGGCTTTTGCTATATGCAAGCTAACTACCAGGGCCTCCCCTTTCTCCTTACTGCCTCCGCCTATCGATGAGTGAGGTACACAAGAAGATCGCCAGCAGAGCGACCCCGACGGAAGCCGGAATGGCGGTCACTGATCAACTGGTGCTCCTGCAAATGCCTCAAGAGCTGGCAGTTTATAATGGACTCCATTATTTTGGAGAACAAGGAGGTGATAGCGATCGGTCTGTAGTTGCCCGGATCTGAGCGGTCGCTTTTCTTAGGGATCGGGTGCACCAAAGCTGTCTTCCATGACATCGGGACGACGCCTTCAGAGTAGAAGTACTGGAAAAGACGCGTTAGAACCGGTGCCAACTCTGGAGCACACATCCTCAGCATAATGGGGAGGACACCATCGGGCCCACTCGACTTCTGGATGTCCAGGAGAGGAGTGCTTTTCGCACGAAGTTCTGAAAGAACCGGATGTCCGGCATAGAGCACTAACTGCACTGGATGGTTTGCGGTGAGTTCCCCCTGTCATCGATAGTCGAGTTGGACGCAAAAAGAGAACCTAGAAGATCGGCTTTCTCTTTTTGCGTCATGGGCCAGCGAGTTGTCCTCCTGTGCAGAGATGGTAATGATGGCTGACTGAAATTCTCTTGGACAGCCTTGGCGAGGAGCAGAACGCACGAGTTCCCGAAGGAAGACGAACCAGTTTCTCACCAATTCTGCCAATGTGCTCGGACTTTGCCGCAGCAACTACTCTTTTGAAGGACCTGGCGGCAGAGTTATACTTCTTCTTAAAAACTAGTATTTAAAACCCGGGACGCCAATGCATTAACCCAGGCCCGGTAGCACTGCTCCCCGCATGATCAGTGGTTCGAGATCGTAGCCATTCGGCGTGGTAGGCGTTGAAGTCGCATCCCTGATTCGCATCCCGGTCGGGTTAACGTAGAAAACACTTTTGCTACTCTCGAGTGTTTTTGGTATCTTCGTTGTTTTTGTTATTTTATTTATTTAAGCTTCAATGCACAGTGTAGTACATATGGCGGACTTAATGCCAAGTGGCATTCTCTACCACTCAACCATCGGGCTAAACAGAAATAAAATGTATTAGCAGTGCAGTTAAATAAAGGGAGTGAGATCTGTTGTTGTTGTTGGGTGTTGTTGGGATCAGAGCAATGTATACAAAAGGTAAAGGTTATGCATATAGCCCAAAGAGAATATAGCCACATATAACATGTAGATATAGATTGTCATAGTAACCAAAGAGAATATAACCGCATGGTAGCTAATGTTATTTCCGACAAATGATATTTGTATTAATAAATAATATAATATATCTTCACGCAATTCCCAAAACAGGGGTAGACAGAAGTCTAGTATAGACAATTAAGTCCCTTTGACCCACCTTCCACCGAAGATATCTGCGGGACAACGTGACAGGTGGTGAGCCCGTCGCCGCCTTTATGTCCAAGCCAACGATTTAATACGTACATAGGTTTCTGAAAACCCATTGGTATGAGCTTGCCACCAGGGGATCGAACTCGGGTCTCTCGACCCGAAATTCCGACCACCCAGACACTCGGCTATCGTGACTTTTTGACTTTTAATTATATTAATTATTATTTATATTAAGTTACCGCACCATTTTATATGAGAATATAAATACCTTCAAGCCTTTCCTAATACAGGGGTAGACAGAGGTCTAGTCTAAACAATTAAGTCCCTTCGACCCACCTTCCATCGAAGATATTTCCGGGACAACGTGTCAGGTGGTGAGCCCGTTGCCGCCTCAATGTCCAAGCAAACGATAAATTCCTAAATAAGTTTTTGAAAAACACATTGGTGCGAGCCTGCCATCTGGGGATCGAACTCTGATCTCTCGACTTGAATTCCGATCACTCAAAAATCGGATATCGTGACGTAAATAAAATAAACTAATAAACTAATCGTCTTCTTAAAACCGCGAATGTCTAAATGAAACTCTTTTAAATCTTTAAAAGAGAGTAAAGCTGCTTAAACTATAAACGTTATTTCAGCTTAATTTACTTTAAGTTAATAACCTATACACACGACGTAAAAATCTAAGACTAGTATTTTTGAGGCTCAGGGAGTAAAAAGAGATCTTGCAACGTAAACGACAACGTGACATAAATCGTACATTAGTTTTCAAGAAACCCATTGGTACAAGCCTCCTGGGGATCAAACTGCGGTCTCTTGACTCGATTCGGATCTCCCAATCACTGGCTATAGTGTCTTATCAAAGTTTGTTTCTTTTGAGTTATGTTTTTTATGTTTCTATGACTTATAAAATTATATTCAAAACCTTAATTTAATAATATAATCACTGTTCTAATCTACGGCGACAGACTCACCACCGTTCATATTATCCTGAACAAGCTGGAATGAACTAAATTGTCGAGACCTCTAACTACTTTGGTAATGGAAAAGCTTTAAAAAGGGTTAAAGAAAACATATCAAGAAGGACGACATTTGATACTCAGCGATTCGGTGAATTGAATTCGAAAAAGAGTATTTGTTGATTTTTACTAGATGTTATGTGTGGCATCGGCCTTAGAATGTATAGAAAATGTAAAGAAAGAGCCTCAAAAGAACATAATAAAAATACACAAACTAGATGGCGGGATAACTACCACGAAAAATACTAGACCAAAATGCACATGCACACATGCACATATAGTTGAAAAGTGTTTGATACTGCGATCGCCAATCGCAATACTGCTGCTCGTTTTAAAGCAGGAGAGTTTTATCATAGATGACGTCTGAAAGTCTTATTAAATTATGGCTTTAAACAGAGTTATAATTAAAAACACAATTTTTAGTTGACATTCTTATTCCTTTTTATAAAAGACCCCGCTTTTATAAGAATCGCTTTAGAATTTGTAAACACCTATTCTTTACGTCCAAAGGCCAACGAACCATTTTTAGAAAACAAAGGAAAATATTGCAGAATGTTGAAAAAATCTATGGTTATTGTCAGTTCAGGAACTAAAAACATGTCTAAACAGACGGAACTCATTTCAGAATATTCTTCCCCAAAAACTTACAGGAGAAAGAGAGGCTCGTGAGTTATATTTTGTTATATTTATTATTAGAATTTTAATATTATTAGAGTTATATTTTAATATACCGGCAGAGTCGTACTTAACCTTATTTTTTATTTTTTTTTTTATTTAACGATCAAAAATAAAAGCGTCAAAAGTGGAGAAAAAATTTTTCTTATACATATATGATTTCTAATGAATTTAAAGTCGATGGTGCTTTTTTTTCTCAACCCATTAAAAGTTTTTCCATTGAATAATGGAAACTATATGTAGGATCAACCATATTAAGTCATGACAGCCGACTGGTTGGGTGAACGGAATTCGAGTCGAGAGACCCGAGTTCGATCACCAAGTGGCAGGCTCATACCAATGGGTTTTTTCAAAAACCTATGTACGATTCATATCGTTGGCTTGGACGTAAAAAGGACGACGGGCTCAAAACCTGTCACGTAGTACCAAAATATCTTCGGTGAATGGTGGTTCGAATGGACTTAATTGTCTAGACTAGACCTTTATCTACCACTGTGTTGGGAATGGCGTGAAGATATTTTTTTCATATTAAATATGACATGATATACAGAAAGTATTTTTATTTAACTTTTAACATTGAATAAGTCTATCAAAAACACTTAAAAATTCGTATTGCCGCAAATGAGTGTGAAACGAATAAGATATAACAATATATTTTTCCAATTTTAATTTTAATTTTAAACAACAATATATTTTTCCAATTTTAGTCTGTATGTCTGACTGTTTGTTTCGGCTAATCTTAGAAACGGTCGGACCGATTTTAATAGGATTTTCACGGACAGGTAGCTAATGTTATAAGGAGTAATAAAGGCTGCTTTTGTTTTAGAAACATAATTATGGTTCTGCGTTAAGTGTTAAACTGCGGGCAAAGCTGCGGGAGGCAGTTAATTTAGAAATTTAAATGTACATATTTATTTGGTTTATCAAAGAATACTCTACGTTTTTAGATTTGCTTTGACACAAATAAATACATTAAAATATTCTTGTTGTATTATTTTAAACACACAACATAAATAGCAAGTGTACACTACACATAACATCAAACAATGGATTTTTTACTTTATATTAATCAAAGCCAAGCCAAGTAGAGGAAGACTCGTACCAATACGGTTTTTCGATACGATTTGTATCGTTCGCTGCGATAACCCAAATATAAATAGCTTCGGTAAAATGTGGGTTAATTAGATTAAATTGTCCCCTGATTACCCTTCTTTAGAGAAAGAGTAAAGATAATAGTTATGAATCAGTCACAAAATAGTTAAATCAAAAACTATACATAAAAGGTTTCATTATTTATATATAAACATATATTTATGTAACATATAAATGGTTTAATTAACTCTGAAACTTCTGCCCAAAGGCTTCATTGATTCAGTTAAAGCTACGTCCATAAAGTAGTTTCCTCGAAAGTGGAAAGTTTGGACTAAACACTTCTCAAACGATACGGGTCTTCCCTATATAAGTTTAGTTTCCACCGGAATTTCATTGGGTAAACGTAACAGGAGGTAAACTTATTGCCATCTTAGTCATTGTCACACAAATGTTTGTCCATAGCGGGAGTCGAACCCGCAACCTTTAGCTTCAAAGACAGTTTCTCTCAATAAATAAGTTACGGGGTTCTCCGGCTCAACTAGACCCAGACTAAAACTGGCAAATTAAGACGATTACCGCTATTTTCAGAAGCGGCGAAAAGTTTCAATTTACATATCAGTCTTGAACTTCGAAGAACATATTATAGCGTTATAAGTATATACGAGAAGAAAGACGCTCGCACTTATTTACCTTACCATACATGAAGTAACGCTTATGTACGCAACAAGAACAAAGACGGGTCGTATATATCATATAAGGGAAAAACACAATCTGATCCGAAAACACTATGTTTCTGCATAAATATTGGCTTTGGCCGATACTCGAACCCGGGAGGTCTTTGTCCTTGAACAGTCTTGACTAGACTAAAATCACGATTTAAATTTTATTGACTTTTAAAGCATGTAAGACATGCTACATTTTTTTTTTAAATTAAATTAACGACTATTAACGAATACATTTTATTTTCCTTTTGGCATTTAGTTTTCTTATTTTTGGCTTACTGCGGAAAGTATTATAAAATTTTAATTGTAAATCTATACATCAATTTGTTTTTATGATAAATCATGTTTTCGCTTCTTATCTGAGAAGTTGTTTAACCTTATTTTTGAAAACGTACTCATCTCTTCAAAATGACCAATCAAAATCGTTAACTAGCTATACTCGAGAGAGAATTTTGAAATTTTCAACTTGGATTGCTCCCCGCGGATATTAAAGATTGGACGGGTAATTTTGTTTGAGCCTGATTTTACCCTGCTATCTTGAGCATCACGACGCACAAACTACTTAGTAATATTATTAATAGTAAAGGCATTATTAATAATATTAATAATTTGCAGTTTCGAATATCCGCGGGGAACAAGCCAAGTTGAAAATTTAAATTGTAATGAAATCTAAAACTAAAGAAAAAAATATACTGTGTGATTAGTAGTAGTACCGTAGTCACGATAGCCGTGTGCTTGGGTGGTCGGAATTACGAGTCAAGAGATCCGAGTATATATCGTTGGCATGGACATAAAGACGGTGACGGGTTCCGCACCTGTCACGTTGTTCCGAAAATATCTTCGGTGGAAGGTGGGTTGTAGGGACTTAATTGTCTAGACTAGATCTCTGTCTACTCCTGTGTTGGGAATTGCGTGAAGATATTTATTTTATATAAGAAATCGCTCGAAGTGTGTTTAGTGGGTGCTAAGTCCACTTAACATTTGTGTTTGTTTTGTTACCTCTTGCGCCACTCTTGATGTAATTCGCAGTCACGCGGGGAAGGTAGCTACTGCTAAAACTTTGTCCCGATTATCCACGATTCTAGTGAGGGTTACAGAAGCAGTTGAATTGGGGAAGAGCAAGCTGAGGAGGCAATTAAATTTATATGACTATATTTTCTATAATCTTTAACAATAATAATAATATTTTTATATTGTATTTCATAGAATGTTCTTATATAAATAAGTCACGATAGCCGAGTGGTTGGGTGGTCGGAATTTCGAGTCAATAAACCCGAGTTCGATCCCCAGTTGGTAGGCTCGTACCAATGGGTTTTTCAAAGACTTATGTACGAATGTTGTTGGCTTGGACATAAAGACGGCGACGGGCTCACCACCTGTCACGTTGTCCCGAAAATATCTTCGGTGGAAGGTGGGTCAAAGGGACTTAATTGTCTAGACTCGACCTCTCTCTACCCCTGTATTGGGAAGTGCGTGAAGATATTTTTTTTAATAAAATGTTCTTAAGGTTGTCTGGAAGAGACCGCTCTTTAGCGATAAGACCGCCTCATTACGCCTATATTTTTTAAGAAGTGTTTTATATTAACTTTGTAATTATTTATTTGTGGTATACAAAAATGTACATATGCTTTTAACTGTGACCTTGTACTCTCTGTGACGTCGTCACAAAAATATCTTCGGTGTGAGTTGGGTCGAAAGGAGTTAATTTTTTTTAAGAAATTGGACATGGTTAAACAATAAAATATATGTTTTGTTTGTTAAATAATAAGTTAATAAGTAAAATTAATGTCGCAAATATAATGCTAACTGTTGCCTGCAGCTCCGGCCGCGCAAACGTTCAGTTTTCTGATTTTTTTATGTAAACTCTTTATCTAATCAGTATTTTTTTTGTGATGAAAATGAATAATTTTCCTGAAAATATATATATCCCGCTAGGGTTCAAGATACTTTCACACAGAATTTAAATAAAGTATAATATTAGTATGTACGGATTTGAATAACAAGTATACATTATATTGAATTTCCAAAATAAAGTTAATCCAATCATGATTTCATATTCATAAAAAAGAATTTAGCATTTTATAAAGTATTATGTGCCTAAGTATTTGTTACTTTCGTCTATGAATGAAATATAAAAGGGTTTTCCTTTGAAAGAACCACCGCTATGCCTCATGGATACGTTAACTTGCATTATTCAGTTTCATTACTTTGAAACTTCTCAGGTAAGCAATCGAAGGGATCACATTATTTATTACATTCGATCTCATATTCACAAAGTTGATAAGTTAGAATAGATAGAAATTGATTACGATATAAAAAATATCTTCACGTTCTAGACTATAAATTTCAGGTCTATACTTTTAAGTTCTTTCGCTCCCTCTTCCGGCGAAGATATTTTGGGATCAAGTGACAGGTGGTGAGCCTTTCTGGTCTTTATGTCCAAGCCAACGACATAAATTGTACATAAGTTTTTGAAAAAAACCCATGGGTACGTGCCATCAAGCAGGGGATCTAACTCTGCTCTCTTGACTCGAATTCCGATCACGCAACCACTAGGATATCGGGACTCTTTTCTATAACTACATAAGCATAAGTGAATTCATACATAGATAGGGACAACATCACATACATTGCTTCAATCTCAAATTAAGCAACTTAAGCACATGTATTATAGAATTAGAAACAACGCAGGTACCACAAACACCGAGAAAATGTAGAAAAAGTGTTTTCATCACTGACCCCACCGAGAATTGAACTCGTGATCTCAGAGCTGGCGACATCATGAAAACGTATGGTGGTATGTACGCCACTAGTCCACGAAGGTAAGTAGTTATTATGTATTCGTGTATAAAATTTTGATGTATTACAAATGGTCCAAAGTTGATGGACTCCTTCTCATCCTTGGAGTCATCTTGCTCAGTACTCTACTCTTACTTATTACTGCTGTAAAATAGTCCAATATAACAATTGTTGTGTGATGATGTGAAGATTATAGAGAAATGTAGTTGCGGGCAATGAGGCATTTTATCTTAGCTCTAGGAGGAGAAATCGCGTCTTTAACTATCTTCTTTGAAATAGGTTGCGGGTGTTATGTGCTACTGTAGTATCTAACCATCAGGTGAACTATAAGATTGTTTTGTACTTTAATTCCACCACTTAACACGATTCCAATAGAAACTTTGCATAATCCAAAGAAGTAGTAGCGTTAAAATTGTCTGTATACCAAAGTAGCAAAGTTGTCTTTGAGCGGTTAAGTAAAGTAATGAGAAAGTGATTATGCGGTTGCGGAACTATCGTATAAAATAACTGTATTGGATACTTTCGGTTCTCCTGCGGTTGCCTCTCCGAAATTACCTATGACTCTGAGAGTCAAATGCTACAACAATAAACGCTCTATTTACTACATACAAATAAAAGGCTTTTTTTACTTAATTACTTATTTTTACGCGTTTATAAAACACTGGGATACTTACAGGTTTATTTAATTTACTTCTATTGATCGTCATTTTATCTTGTACAACGCAACAGGTGGCGAGCTTATCGCCATCTCAGTATTCTGGGCCTTCAATTTAAATCAATTAACAATTTAGCTGTTCTGACTTTATAATTGAATAAATAAATAAACATGTAATAGATAAATACATTATACATATTTACATAATATTACACAAATACAAATACCACCATTATGTAAGGTAGGTCTAAAGGATGTAATTGCCTGGACCCCTGTCAACGCCTGTATTAGAAATGATGTAAAGATAAATACATACATAGATGGAGAAAACATCACATAGATTGCTTTGATCCCAAAATAAGTAGCTAATGCACTTGTATTACAGAATTAAAATCAACGAAGGTACCACAAAAATCCGGATCCGAGACAATATAGAAAAAGTGGTATTTTTCGTTGACCTACGGGCATCGAATACGGGTCTCAGGAGCTGGCGACACCTTTTAATTCAATGTGAACGCGACTCGTTGGCTTGGACATAAAGGCGGCGACGGGCTAACCACCCGTCACGTTGTCCGAAAAATGTCTTCGATGGAACACACTTCGATCTACCCCTGTATAGGGAATGGCGTGAAGATAATGTCGAAATAATGTTTATTAATTATTATTTTTTATTAAATTTATTAATTTAATAAATAAATTATGACTTTGACTAAATGTTAATATTCTGAAAGATGTGTAAAATATCCACCTTCCATATTATCTTCTACTCAAACATCCAAGATCTATCTCGATGATTATAATATCAGTTTGCGGATCATTGAATTTCGAACGACAAAAGATTTACTCAACAAAATCCTCTTTGGTTAGCAGCATTTTCTTTGAAATCGCTCAATGTTTTCCTACGAAAATACATTTTCTTTAATTATTTAAAATACTGAAGTTTACTGTAGTGATTTATGTATATGTCTATTTATATCATATTTATAATAAGTGAGATCTCCCAGACGCATTTCCCAATATTGGAGTAGACAGAGATACATAATTAATTTCTATAGCCTTTTACCCACCTTTTACCGAAGCCTATTTGGGACAACGGGACTGATGGTGAGCCTGTCACCGACTTGGTTTAACGATACAATATACTTCCATACGTATATATTTTCATGGATAAATGTTTTATGTAGATATAAACGTCTATGACTCGTGTACAAATATTCAAATTCATACAAATGTTGACATGCGGGACTTTAACCTGTGACGCTTAGGCAGTGTTGCTTCCAACTAGGCTATCGTGGCGCCACATGTAAAATATATTGTCTTAATATAAAAAAAATATCTTTCACACCTACCACCGAAGATATTTTCGGGACAACGTGACAGGTGGTCAGCTCGTCGCCGTTTTTATGTCCATGCCAACGATACAATCGCACATAAGTTTTTGAAAAACCCTTTGGTACGAGCCGGCCACTTTGGGATCGAACTCACGTCTCCTGACTCGAAATTCCGACCACCCAACCACTATCGTGACACTGTGTCTTAATATGTATTTATAATTATGTGAAAGACCTCTAAAAATCAAACAATAAAAATCTTCTTACTACGCAAAAGGTGTCGATGTTATTTATAAGGTTTAGAACTGGTGGACCTATTGGAATATTTACGGTAAATGTAGATGTACAAAAATAACTCCATGTTTAAAAATATGTTTTAAAGAAAGAACCAAATTTACACATCCATGTAAATTAACGAGATGTACAAAGTTGTAAAAAAGTCTTAATAATATCAGTCTTTAATTACAATAATATTGGACTTTAGTAACGTTACAGTGTTCGACTGAGCATGTCGTTTTTTTTTTATAGAAGAGGGAGGCAAACGAGCAGGTGCCACCAGCTCGTTTGCCTCCCTCTTCTACCACGTGATGGTAAGTGATTACCGCCGCCCATGAACAGCAATAGCGGATGTAATGCCAGCCTTCGAGAAAGGTATAGGCTCTTTTCTTGAAGGTCCCTAAGTTGTATTGGTCCAGAAAAACCGCTGACGGCAACCGACGTGTTCCCGAGAAATATTGGCACGGCCGGTATAAAGGGCATCACCAGTGCTGTCATCTGCATAGTAATGAATGTTACTAATTTATAACAAATCATTGATATGCAGAAGAAACACGGTTGGCTATAGCACACAGCCTTGTGAGACACCAGCTTTCACAGACTTGGAGTCCGAGCATGCACCGTCAACTACGACCTTGATGCTCCGGTCTTGGAGAAAACTAGTGACCAAATTGCAAAATTTCACTCTTGCTCTCTACTGCTTCCGCCCATCGATAAGTGAGGTACACAAGAAGATCACCAGCCCAGCGAACTCAACGGAAGCCGTACTGGCTCCTCTAAGTGCCCCAAGAGCTAGCAGTTTATAACGGACTCCATTATTTTGGAGAACAAGGAAGTGATGGCGATCGGTCTGTAGTTACCCGGAAGTGAGCGGTCGCCTTTCTTAGGGATCAGGTGCACCAAAGCTGTCTTCCATGTCTTCGGGACGACGCTTTCATAGTAGGAGTACCGAAAATGACGCGTTAGAACCGGTGCCAACTCTGGAGCACACATGCTCAGCACAATAGGGGACACCATCGGGCCCACTCGACTTCTGGATGTCCAGGAGAGGAGTGCTTTTCGCACTGAGTTCTGAAAGAACCGGATGTCCGGCATAGAGCACTCACTGCACTGGATGGTTGGCGGTGAGTTCCCCCTGTCATCGATAGTCGAGTTGGACGCAAAAAGAGAACCTAGAAGATCGGCTTTCTCTTTTGCGTCATGGGCCAGCGAGTTGTCCTCCCTGTGCAGAGATGGTAATGATAGCTGACGTCATCGGGACGACGCTTTCAGAGTAGGAGTGCCGAAAATGACGCGTTAGAACCGGTGCCAACTCTGGAGCACACATGCTCAGCACAATAGGGGGGACACCATCGGGCCCACTCGACTTCTGGATGTCCAGGGAAAGGAGTGCTTTTCGCACTGAGCTCTGAATGAACCGGATGTCCGGCATAGAGCACTCACTGCACGGGATGGTCGATGCACCCCTGTCATCGAGAGTCGAGTTGGATGCAAAAAGAGGACCTAGAAGATCGGCTTTCTCTTTTGCGTCATGGGCCAGCGAGTTGTCCTCCCTGTGCAGAGATGGTAATGATGGCTGACTGAAATCCCCTTGGACAGCCTTGGCGAGGGACCAGAACGCACGAGTTCCCGAAGGAAGACGAACCAGTTTCTCGCCAATTCTGCCAATGTGCTCGGACTTTGCCGCAGCAATTACTCTTTTGAAGAACCTGGCGGCAGAATTATACTCCTTCTTAAAAACGCTAGTTTTTGAATCCCGAGACTCCGATGCTTTAACCTAGGCCCGGTAGCACTGCTGCTTTTGACGGGATGCCATTCTTCAGGCGCCACCGATGGGCACCACAGAGGAAGGAACGAAAATTTCCATTCCTTGAAGCACAACATCAGCGACGGAATCTGCAACGGCGTCGGGACTATCCAGCGAGAAGCAAACCTGCCCCATGGGTAGGATGCAAAGAAATATCGAATCCTTTCCCAATCTGCTGACCTGTTGTGCCACACACGGCGGTGGCCTGCATATCGCGACCGCAATGGGCACATGATAAGCACTTTACTCCAAATCAGGCAGTGATCCGATGAACCCAAAGGGGCATTGATGGAGACCACATAGCCGTCCGGATGAGAGGTCAGCAGAAGATCCAGGAGGGAAGGTGTATGATCTTCGACATCCGGAACCCGCGTTGGCGAAGTAACCAGTTATGTTAGATCACTTGCTAAGGCAAAGTCAAAAACAGATTCGGAATAATTAAAAAGTTGAAAAAAAAAATAGTGTTTTTGTGTAACAGTATTTATGGCCAGACTAGTTATACTTTATGAATAGCGTTTACCTGCGATTCATTCGAAAACTGTTCGGTGCTACGCTCTCAATTCCTAGAAAAAGAGCAAGGAATATTTAAAGTACTGAAGTGCAAACTGTAAAGGTCTAGATCTCAGTCTACCCTGAGATTACTGCCTACCCTAGATCTAACTCTGTGTAGGAAATAGCGTGAAGATAATTTATTTTATAATAAAAGTTACATATAATGAGACGTAATACTAGGCGGTTAAAAAACTTTTTAACGCCTTCTGATGTTCACATCGTATACGGTTCGTATTCTAACGACGTTTTGAAAAGTCTAGCAATATTTTAATATGAAAGACGTGTTTGCGGTACGAAGCCCGAGCACGGCTAATGGATGACGACAAAGCATGCCGCTAAAAGCGTTATTAGATGTCATGGCTTTGAAAGCAAAATACGTTAATACAAGTGAAATATAATAGCTCACTCACACTCGCGTTATGTGCGATATGTAATCTGTATCTTGCGGAAAATTCAGTTACTTTGTATAGAAAGTCTATGTGCAGTTTCTAACTGAGCAGTAAATCATCCTCCATAGGAATTGCATAGCTATAAGTCCTACGTCGAACTATGGTGTCCAAACACTGAAATTTGTTTGGAGATCCAATAAAGAGATAATGATAAAATGTAAAAAATATCTTCACGCCATTCCCAATACTGGGGTAGACAGAGGTCTAGACAATTAAGTCCTTTCGGCCCGCCTTTTACCGAAGACATTTTTATGACAACGTGACAGGTGTTAAGCTCATTATCGTTTGCTAAATTTAAGCCATCGATATAAATCTTACATAAGTTTTTGAAAAAAACCCAATGCCTTGGGGATCGAGATCGGGTCACTTGACTCGAATTCCGATCGCACAACCAGTAGGTAATCGTGACTTCGTAATACGTAAATAAATAGGATTATAGTAATTTACTGCCATTAACTTAAGGGCTTATTAAGTGCAGAATAAAAAATTGAGTAGTTCTATTATATTAAATATAAATGTCCCATGATGACGTTCAAGGTAGTAACAGCGAGCTGATTATATATGTTAAGACTGTTTTTATTGCATTCATTAGAAAACATACGATAGTTGAAAAATATTTAGTACAATGTCATGATACTCTTTTATCACTAATTACAAATTAAAACAGATATTTAGGAAAGTAAAATTCATATATACATGAGGTAAAGACTGTTGGCCAAATCGACACGACGACGATCGAAATTACTAGATTTATCTCACTAAGGGTTTGTAATTATTAGACTGAGACGATATAGATCTTACCACGATATAGATACAGTCCATTTCACGTATCTCGTAAGTTTCGGTGTTATTTCAAAGATGTTACTTACCAAAACAGAGTGATAAGTTTCAGAAGTTTCATCCGAAAATTACTATAGATAAAAAGATCTTTCTCTTTTAAAAATGCTTGAGTGTTTCTTTTTAACTCAGCACAAAGTTGCTTAAACTATATATATTTTGCTTGAAATGTATGGTAATTGAGTTCGTCCAAACTGTGTTCCCTTGTCCTCTGGGGATGTGCCTCGCAAGTTATATACGATGTAAGAAATTTCAGTAGTTTTGGATAAATGAGGAGATAATTCACTAAGTTTGATGGATATTTTAATGTTCTTCTTTATGTTTTTATAAATATATAGCTCAAACAAAATGTAAAGGAGGTATTTGTAAATTCTGTAACCTTCTTATTTTGAAATGATTTGCAGGCATTATGGGGCGCAATAGTAACTGGACAGGAGATCTCTGCTTTTGGTAATCATTCTACAGAAAAATAAAGTTTCACTTTTAAAAATGTTATTGACTCCTACTTTGCCTAGGAGCCTCTAAACTATTTCTACCGACAAAAGCTGTGCTACGACTGTTGTATTTCGGTTTGAAAGTTATAGAAAGCTGGTATAATTATGAGTAGAGATAGGCATCTCATCATCATACCGGAGATTACAGACTAACCCCTGGACACCATCAGAGATGACCAGTCTATAAACTTGATGTTGTTTCCAGGTTTCCGGTAACCATTTCCTGGTGGACTTGTAGATCGTGTTCATTATGCTAACTGTATGTAAAAGAAAATTTGTCTATTTGCCAAACTTTTACGCTAAAACCGCTGAACCGAATTAAGTGAATTTTGGTTTAGAGATAGATGTAACCCTGGGGAAGATTATATGCAACTTTATCTCGGAATAGCTTTAAAACTTAAAGGGCGGAAATAGGATACAGAATTGAAAAAATTACGTGTACATTAAGGCGAGCAAAGTTAGTAATCTAAGCTAATAAGCTAGTAATATAAGACTCAGGCGTTGCTTTGCGGATATTAAATATTATGGAAGCTGTTATGAAATTTTATTACACAATTCCGCAACCAAAATTAACGGTACATGTTATCAGGTCCGAAGAGAGGAAGAGCGTCACCCTCCTCCGTCATCGTCCCTACCAAGGAGTGTGCTAACTCTACAGAATACACAACCGCCACTATATAGGAATGACACTTACACCAGGTACATACGCCACCACAGATAACTACACGTCACGTTGGTATCGATAGATCTAAGTGTAGGTGCAAGGAGTTTGGTACTGCGACCGTTCATCCGCTTGCTAAGCGTGGCGATAATGGCAAACCCTTCCTTACGGTAGAGGCCTTTGGCCTGCAGTAAACTTTGTAGGTCGTTATGCTCACTTGTATGTCTTTAAATATAAAATACATAAAACTACTAATCCGATGTTAATTATACGGATTAAACCATAACACTGGTATAGCCATAGCTACGTAATACAATTGCCGTTAGTTAATAAAGGATATTCCTCGTGCAATGCTCAGCCAAACTTCGGGCAATAAATTTCATACATTTGAATCTGTGGAATATCCAAATGCTAATGCTCTTCCGTTTTAATGCCAATTTAAATCTAATAATAATTAATAGCCGGTCCATTGCTTTTACATAAATTCGTCTATAAATTACATGTACCCACGGTATCCACGCTTCGTTTCGTGTCAATATTATTAAAGCGCTATCTATATAGCGCTTTAATAATATAAAAACACATCTTCATGCTGTTCTCTATATAGGGTAGACCAAGGTCTAGTCTAGACAATTATGTCCCTTCGACTAACCTTCCTCCCAAGAAGGTTTTTAATAATATAAAAAATCTATAAATTCCAACTGATGCGTATTATACACGGTGGCTCGGTAGCAAGAGCATCGTTACGGTAGTTGAGGATCGAATCTGAAATCCATGTCAGTGGATTTATTAAATTTATAATTTATTCACGCACTTCCCAATACTGGGGTAGATAGAGGTCTAGTCTGGACAATTAAGTCCCTTCGACACACCTTCCACCGAAGATATTTTTGGGACAACGTGACAGGTGGTGAGCTCGTCGCCGTCTTTATGTCCAAGCCAACGATATTCGTACATAAGTTTTTGAAAACCCATTGGTACGAGCCTACCAACTGGGGATCGAACTCGGGTCTATTGACTCGAAATTTCGACCACCCAACCACTCGGCTATCGTGACTTATATATTCAATAATAATGATTTAACTTTTACTTAATGTTACGTATTGTCTCATAGATGGCACCTGTTTTGACATCCTTGTACTTTGTGGTTTAACCATATTGTGAGTTTCCTTAGTACCAATGCACAAATTTTGTACATATGTAAAATCTTGGTGTCGCAGGCTCCAAGGTCTCGGGTAAGATTTCCGGACGGTCAATGTAGAAAACCACTTTTCTATATTTTCTTGAGTTTATGTCATTGCTGTACCTCCGTTGTTACTATATATTATGAGCTTTGATGTTTCTATACGTTGTTTCTATATGTAGTCTCCTACATATTGTCGTAGACTATTTGTATAGATACGTCTGATGACGTACTAGAAGATAATAAAGAGTCATAGTTTTACATAATCAGCGTCCCGTGGATTCGACCCTGTTCCTCCGATTGTCATATGATGTGTCTAAGGGCTTGTCCCTTAGACACATCATATGACACTGGAGGAAATTGAATTTTGAAATTTGATAGACGGCGGCACTAACTTCCCAACAAATACTAGACACAATTATGTAGACCGGTGACGAGCAGCAAGTGCAAGGTATAAGGTGCAAGGTGTCTGGTACGCTTGTTAAGCGGGACTATGTCCTGCAGTGGACATTTACAGGCCGTTTCCGTGTATAATGAGCATAAGTCCATCATAAATACATACGTAGATAAGAAGTAAATCTTGTAAAAAATGCAAAAGATGCAACATCGCTTTGCAATGCCAGGATCTAGCCTATCAGATAGAACATGGTCGTCGACGATTCGAGCCAGCTCATTATCGTTTGTTAAATTTAAGCCATCGATATAAATCTTACATAAGTTTTTGAAAACCCAATGCCTTGGGGATCGAGATCGGGTCACTTGACTCGAATTCCGATCGCACAACCAGTAGGTAATCGTGACTTCGTAATACGTAAATAAATAGGATTATAGTAATTTACTGCCATTAACTTAAGGGCTTATTAAGTGCAGAATAAAAATTGAGTAGTTCTATTATATTAAATATAAATGTCCCATGATGACGTTCAAGGTAGTAACAGCGAGCTGATTATATATGTTAAGACTGTTTTTATTGCATTCATTAGAAAACATACGATAGTTGAAAAATATTTAGTACAATGTCATGATACTGTTTTGGGCACAGCAATACGAGCATTATGTGAAATAATGAAAAGGTAAATTTTATAGTAAATAAAGTCAACTAATATCACTAATTACAAATTAAAACAGATATTTAGGAAAGTAAAATTCATATATACATGAGGTAAAGACTGTTGGCCAAATCGACACGACGACGATCGAAATTACTAGATTTATCTCACTAAGGGTTTGTAATTATTAGAGTGAAACGATATAGATCTTACTACGATATAGATACAGTCCATTTCACGTATCTCGTAAGTTTCGGTGTTATTTCAAAGATGTTACTTACCAAAACAGAGTGATAAGTTTCAGAAGTTTCATCCGAAAATTACTATAGATAAAAAAGATCTTATTAGTATAAGGTGCAAGGTGTCTGGTACGCTTGTTAAGCGGGGACTATGTCCTGCAGTGGACATTTACAGGCCGTTTCCGTGTATAATGAGTATAAGTCCATCATAAATACATACATAGATAAGAAGTAAATCTTGTAAAAAATGCAAAAGATGCAACATCGCTTTGCAATGCCAGGATCTAGCCTATCAGATAGAACATGGTCGTCGACGATTCGAGCCAGCTCATTATCGTTTGTTAAATTTAAGCCATCGATATAAATCTTACATAAGTTTTTGAAAAAAACCCAATGCCTTGGGGATCGAGATCGGGTCACTTGACTCGAATTCCGATCGCACAACCAGTAGGTAATCGTGACTTCGTAATACGTAAATAAATAGGATTATAGTAATTTACTGCCATTAACTTAAGGACTTATTAAGTGCAGAATAAAAAATTGAGTAGTTCTATTATATTAAATATAAATGTCCCATGATGACGTTCAAGGTAGTAACAGCGAGCTGATTATATATGTTAAGGACTGTTTTTATTGCAGTCATTAGAAAACATACGATAGTTGAAAAATATTTAGTACAATGTCATGATACTGTTTTGGGCACAGCAATACGAGCATTATGTGAAATAATGAAAAGGTAAATTTTATAGTAAATAAAGTCAACTAATATCACTAATTACAAATTAAAACAGATATTTAGGAAAGTAAAATTCATATATACATGAGGTAAAGACTGTTGGCCAAATCGACACGACGACGATCGAAATTACTAGATTTATTGCACGGGTTTGTAATTATTAGACTGAGACGATATAGATCTTACTACGATATAGATACAGTCCATTTCACGTATCTCGTAAGTTTCGGTGTTATTTCAAAGATGTTACTTACCAAAACAGAGTGATAAGTTTCAGAAGTTTCATCCGAAAATTACTATAGATAAAAAAGATCTTATTAGTATAAGGTGCAAGGTGTCTGGTACGCTTGTTAAGCGGGGACTATGTCCTGCAGTGGACATTTACAGGCCGTTTCCGTGTATAATGAGTATTAGTCCATCATAAATACATACATAGATAAGAAGTAAATCTTGTAAAAAATGCAAAGAGATGCAACATCGCTTCGCAATGCCAGGATCTAGCCTATCAGATAGAACATGGTCGTCGACGATTCGAGCCGCTCTTGGTTGGATACGGTCAAATGGAAGAAGTTGACACTGGGGTGCCCCCGCCCAGAGATGCGAACATTACTCTATGTGCGGCCGAACCTGCGCATGAAGAAAAAGAAGAATTTGTAACAAACGAAAGAGGCTCAAAACTTATGCACGATTTATATTGCTGCTTGGACATAAAGGCGACGACAGGCTCACCACCTGTCACGTTGTCCCATAAAAGGTTTTCGGTGAAAGGTGGGTCAAAAGGACTAAATTTTCTAAACCTTTGTTTATCCAAGTATCAGGTATGGCGTGACGATATATTTTTTTTATAAATAATGAATTTGATGATAGTTTTTTGTGTACGTTACCTAACGATTACGCCTCCCAATTAGGAAACGACAGTAGATTTAAAAAGATTTAAAAAACGGACTCTATGCCTTTTGTCATTCTCTGCAAGTCTTTCTAAAGCGTCAGAAAAGTTGTAATGGTGCTTGTAATTAGCTTTAAATAAATGACAATTAAAAATATGTAATTGCTAACATACATTAACAGATATAGAAAAAAAGAGGCAAACGAGCAGGTGGGTCACGTGATGGTAAGTGATTACCGCCGCCCATGAACACCCGCAATACCAGAGGCATAGCAGATGCATTGCCGGCCTCACCAGACGAAACACAGAAGTTTGTTAGACTTCTACTTCACGCCGGTATTCTGTGAGGTCTTAGTACTTCCCCGGTCGAGCCGGCCCATTCATGCAACAACTAAAGCTGATGCGAGGCTCTACCACTGTTATCTAGTTTATCAAAGAGTACTCTCCGTTTTTAGATTTGCTTAGACACAAATAAATAAATTTAAATATTTCGTATAATGTATACAGTTACATTCTTGTTGTATTATAATAAACACACAACATAAATAGCAAGTGTATACTACACATAACTTCAAAAAATGGATTTTTTACTTTATTCATATCATCAAAGCCAAGACAGCCAAATAGAGTAAGGCTCGTACCAATAAGGTTTTTCAATACGATTTGTATCGTTCGCTTGGCCCCAAAGACTGCGGTAACCTGTCACGATAACCCAAATAAGCTTCAGTAAAATGTAGGTTTATTAGAATTAATTGTCCCCTGATTGAATTTGAAAACATTGAGCAGAATACATCTCGTTTCGGTTACGGATCATTATAAAAATACACAAAAGTTTTGCATTTAGTAACGATTCTAAGTAACGCATATTACGTGTTAAATTGAACCTATTAGAACTCGTTATTTAGGAAATAATATCTTTACGCTATTTCCTATACAGGGGTAAGCAGATGTCAAGACAATTAAGTCCTTTAGACCCACCTTCAACTTTAAGTTTTGAAAACAATCCATTGGTATGAGCCAGGTACAACAAAATATCCATTGCCACCTGGGGATCAAATTCGGTTACCTTGATTTGAATTGAATGAACCACTCGGCTATCGGGAATTAATACTCACAATGAACTGTTTGTCTTGAAATCCATCCTAAAAATGGTCCTGTATTTAAAGATCATTATACGAGCGCCAGCGAGAAGGCCGGTCTGTCAATGAACATTAGCATGACCAAGTTTATGGTGGTTTCTAGAAACCCAGACTTACATCCTAGCATATC
The DNA here is from genome assembly GCA_029286605.1 of Sericinus montela. NCBI lineage: Eukaryota > Metazoa > Arthropoda > Insecta > Lepidoptera > Papilionidae > Sericinus > Sericinus montela. Next base: position 3,214 of record JAGSMR010000277.1, on the reverse strand, counting down.
GGTGTCAGGGAAACAGCTTGAGCGGGTACGGCAGTACAAGTACCTCGGTGCTTGGGTAAATGAAGCATGGGATCCCGACCAGGAAATTAAGACCCGGATAGAAATTGCCCGAGCCGCTTTTAACAAAATGAGGAAAGTTCTGTGCTGTCGTAAACTTCACATTAAGCTCCGAGTCAGGTTACTGTTGTGCTACATATGGCCTGTCGTCATGTACGGTTGCGAAGCATGGACCCTGAAAGACGACACTACACGACGCCTGCAGGCATTAGAAATGTGGTGCTATCGTCGTATGCTGCGCATAAGCTGGACCCAAAAAGTCAGGAATGAAACCGTCCTCCAGCGCGTTCAAATGCCCCGAAAACTATTGCAGACCGTCAAAAACGTAAAATAGATACTCACTACTACAAGTAATTATGATGGGCAAGATAGAGGGGAAGAGGCGCGCTGGACGCAAAAGAAAATCGTGGCTGCGAAACATCAGGGAGTGGACCGGCATTACTTCAGTCGAAGAACTGTTCCGACTCGCGGTTGATAAGACAGAGTTCAAGAAGCTGACGGCCAACCTTCAGGATTGAAGAGGCACTTGAAGAAGAAGAAGAGAATACGAGCGCCTCGTCCTCGAGATTAGTAATTAGTTGTATTATATTACACATGTAGTTACGCATACGTACTACCACTCTGCACTTGAATTTGAGATATTTTCATATTTAACTTTTTTTTATTGCGGGTAGTTTCCTTTCATATTATTTACCTCCGTCCAATCGTCTCTCCGCCTCTCATTCGCAGTTAAGTACCTCACCACTCAACACGTCTTACCTTAAGTAACATTCAACTTAGTATTTCGTGTTTAAATAAAAAAAAATATGCCGAAACGAAAACGTTCAAAAAAAGAAAAAATGGAGAAACTACAAAGACAAATTCAAAAGTTGGAAGAAAAATTACAGCAAATACACAGTGATCCTGCTGCAGAGTCTGAAGCTTTCCCGAATCGGGATGACGTAATACATATTACCAATTCGGGCGCAGGTATTTACCTGACTAATATTAAACTAAACGTATTGACATTTTATAACTATGCAATCTGAGCAATCGCTGGGGCTTTCTCGATGCACGAATTATACGGTTGGCGTCTCTTACGCGGGGATATACAACCGAACCATTCAGTTTAATTTATTTAATTCCTTATTAAACGATAAAGTATTTACCTGACCTATATTAAACTAAACGTATTGACGTTTAATAACTATGCAACCTGAGCAGTCGCTGGGGCTGTCTCGATACACGAATTATACGGTTGGCGTCCCTTACACGAGGATATACAACCGAACCATTCAGTTTTAAAAAAAATCAAATATTTTCACGCACTTCCCAATACAGGGGTAGACTGAGGTCAAGTCTAGACATTTGACCCACCTTCCACCGAAGATATTTTCGGGACAACGTGACAGGTGGTGAGCCCGTCGCCGTCTTTATGTCCAAGCCAACGATGAAATTCGTACATGAGTTTTTGAAACACTCATTGGTACTGCCACCTGGGGATCGAACTCGGGGCTCTCGACTCGAAATTCCGTCCACCCAACAACTCGGCTATCGTGACTTTTCCACCAAACCATTCACCACAGGTGGTCTCAGCAAGGACCTACGAAAGGACTTACTTTCCAAATATCCAACACCATTGAACGCTGTACTAGTAGACGCTCCGAAACTTAACATAGAAATAAAAGCGGCTATCCCCGAAAGCGCCATTAAGCATGATAAAGGTATTGAGACAAAACAAAAACGATTGGCATGCGCTATTTCATGCCTTAGTACCGTGTTAAACTCGCATATAAATTTTCCGAGCAGAAACAATTATGAGCTACAAAGACCGATGGATATAATCCGATTATTATGTGATATTCAGCATGGCGATTCTGTCACAAGAAGGAATTTTATCCTATTCGCGCTCAAAACTGAGATGAAGGAACATCTTAAGAATACGCAAATAGACCAATTTCTATTTGGGGAAAACCTACCAGAGACTTTAAAATCTGCAAAAGCAGTAAACAAGTCTGGCCTTGAATTAAAAGGAAACCTGGCTACCAACAGGGCTGCACCCAGACAGCCCAAACCTGTTAATCATTTAAACCGCAGAGCTCCACCCCAGTTGCGCAGGCCGCAGGGCAAGCGCCGCCACAGCGGACTGCACATCGGAGCCGCAGGTCTGCAACTCAACTCGCACCTGCTCCTCTGCCACCGCCGCACGCGCACTCATCGAGCCGAACCGTCCACACCAGTACTGAATACAGTTAAGTACGCTGGACGACTGTCCTTCTTTTTTAAGCAATGGTCTATCAAAATCACCAGCGACCGCAAGGTTTTGTCCTGGATTAAGGGCTATAAAATTCAATTTGTTAAACCAGTAGTACAATATTCGCTACCACAGATTAAGTCATACGCAGAAACCGAAAAATTGGTTTATGTTAAGGCAATAAAAAATTTAATTAAAAAGGATCTACTAGGATCATTAGTATCAGCATGTCCAGCTATCGAGTACGGCTGGCTTCCTACTAAAGAAATGGAAAGGAGTAAATATATTAATTTACCAAAGGATGGCGACTATAATCCGGCTATAATAATAAACTGCCTGTCAGTTTACACCTGACTTTCATTGGTGGCTAAATAACATTGAACACTCTGTCATATAAAGGTCGATGATTATACCATAGAAATATTTTCTGACGCCTCAACGACGGGGTGGGGAGCTGTAATGGAGAAACTGCGAGCGGACAATGGTCTACTATTGAGAGCCAGCACCATATTAACTACCTCGAACTTCTTGCTGCATTTATGTCTTTAAAAGTTTCGCGCGAGACTTATTCGACTACCAAATTCTATTACGGATAGATATTTCCACCGCTATTGCTTATATAAACCGGATGGGCGGTATACAATACCCGCACCTTACTCGGATCACTAGAGAAATTTGGGATTGGAGTAAAAATAAAAAATTATATTTATTTGCGTCATATATATTAGTCTAGTGACAACTCTATTGCCGATTTTGAGTCACGACGTTGCCACCCTGATATTGAATGGGAGCTATCGACAGAGGCTTTCGATATGTTGATTCACAAATTCGGAAATCCACTCATTGATTTGTTCGCTAGTCGCATTAACAAAAAATGCAAAACATACATTTTAATGCCACAGGGACCCAGATGCTCTTTGTGTA